>JAOUQZ010000027.1:17177483-17194634 GCA_028564935.1 Neosilurus hyrtlii
ATACATATATATATATCTCAAGAAGGTTCGTCTGCTGTAAACAGATGAATCTAGCTGAAGTTTTTTCTGTAAGTACAAGAGAACATGCAACTGCCACACAGCAAGGCTCCACTAGTCAACCATGAGGTTTAAACCCAGAACCGGTGCAGTGACAGTGCTAACCATTACACCACCATGCTGCAAAACATGTTCTGGTGATGAGAATAAATCACACAATTCAGGAACTGGTTGCAACATGACACAGTGCCACCTTCATTATGGTATTTATATTTATAATTTGCAATAATATTTGGCAGGGAAAAGTAATCCAGTTTTTGTTCTCATCACTGCAAAGCACACTCAAGCTGTGTCACAAACAGCGCACCACTTGACAAAAAGTGCATTCATGAGAGCAGTCATGCCATTATAATACACCTTACAGTAGTGCAGGCTATAAGGAAGAACAGGACAATTTGGGATGGAGCCTAAAATAGATGACATTGCAAGTTAGATGCAAAGGGGGGAAAAATTGCAATACATTTAAATGTAAAAAAAACAAAACGTGCACTGATGCAATCCAGAAGCATTTTGTTCCATAGGTCATCACATCAATGTGTGTAGAGTGCATCTCTCTCTCTCTCTCTCTCTCTCTCTCTCTTCAGCTAAGCAGCACAACTGGCCAAAACACTACACATAGTGGCTTTATGTGTGTGGGTGGGGTGAGCTGGGTTGGGGGGTGAAAACAAATTGAAAACGTGTGTGTGTGTGTGTGTGTGTATATGTTTTCGGGGGCGAAAAGTAACCCTTCTCAAAGTATGCACTAAACCAGATGTCTGTTCCTTTTAAAACCTTTAAAGACAAAAGTACGTGGACCCCTGACTAATCCTACCCCTTTGTGCTTGTTGAACATCCCAGTCCACCTCCCACCCCTTTGCTAATATGCTCAACTCTTCTGGAAAGGGTTTCCAATAGACTTCTGAGTGAGGGTGCAGGAATTCATGCATATTCCCCCACAAATGCTGTCCAGATGATGCAAAAAGTCTAGAGATGATGCTTGGAAAGTGAAAATAACAGCACTTACCCAGTATGATGTTTTTAATGATCAGACTCTATCTTTCTATAGAAACTCGAATCCATCTGAGGAACATGTGTAGTGTGACATTGCACTTTATGTGCAACATGGTGGGTTGGTTTTAGTGTGCGCATTACTATTACCACTACTAAGGTCCGAAGGGGTATTATGTGGTGTGTGCTGTCCCTCCATCTGTCTGTCTGTTCATCTTGGAATCTTCTGTAATCATCTCATCTATTGACACAAGCTAAGGACAAGCATATTATCATATAATGGTGACTGGTTGGGGGGGGGGGGTAATTTTAAATGAGAAGCTTATTCGGCAGGGAATATGATGCTCACTTGAGCTACACTTAAGAGTTACACTACTGTTATAGTTTATTAAAAGGTCTTCAGAAAAGACAATCCAGTGGTTTCCACTTATCTTTATTACATGCATCATCCTGGTCAGAGTAATGTAGTCTATCCATCCATTTTAATTATGATTTGAACATGAATCAATTTATTTCATTGATACATGCCATGTTTTTATTTTGCAAAGTGCTGAATAAAGTGAATAAAACAAGCAGCTGTTGTTGTGCAGGACAAAATCTTTAGATCACAAATAAACAACTGAAATAAAGAACACTAACAGTCCTATAGCAAGCAGACATGATGCTGAGAATTATGGGAAATGGGTGGCAGATCTACACCCCAGCAAGAAGGTCCTGGATTCGAGTCTTGGGCTCGGTGGGTCTCCTCTGGATTCTCCGTTTTTTTTCCCCACAGTTTGAAAGGCAGGCACATTTGGCCGACTGGTTGTTTCAAATTACCTCCAAGTGTGAATGGTTTTGTGTGTGTTGCCCTGCGTTAGACTGGCGAGCTGTTCAGCATGTACCCCAACTTTGCCCAGAGTCAGCTAAGATTCTAGTATTATTATGCAGTTCGGCAAATGAATGAATGAATGAAAGAATATTATAAATGTGCCGCAGTGTGTGTGTGTCCATCTGAGTGGTTAGTGTTAGTGGTCTAATTTTTGTAAAATCATCAGGTTACTGTATCCTACACGAAACATTCCGAAACTGTTGTGTCCCTGTACACGCCTGTATAGAGGTGTGCATCGAGATCCAGACCCAAATTGTGTCGTCTGTCATAACTGTATAGCTCTGAGGTTATAAATTAAAGAAACATAAGTTTTATTTTGGCTGCCGACATCAAGGATAGAGCTCCATAGCTGTTGATTTGTTAGGATAGTATGGTGTGTGTTGTATTATAGTGTATCTCCTTACTGTCTGTAAAACTTTCCACTATTTACCCAGTAGCATTAACCACATGACAGATAAGTGTCTCTCCATATCAGTGATAAAAGTAGGAGAGCACAAGAGGGAAGGAAAATTCCCAGATGAGACACTCAGCATTCCAAGTGAAAGATAAGAGTGTTTGTCTAATTTGTTTTTTCTCTCATTCCTCCTTTCTGGACAACTAAAGAGAGTGAAACATAAAACTTAAAAAAGAAAACAAAACTTACCTGTAGAGATCAGCACCTGGTTTATTGATTTTTTTTTTAAAAAAAGGGGGAGAAGATTATATTCCCACAATAAATCCTTGAAAAGGTTCAAATTCTATTAGATCCGCTGTAACGCTGAGTATCTGATGTGAGCCAGTGGATCAGATAAAAGCTGCTGGACTTCACAGAGCTGACGCTGAAGCAGCTTTGAAGGACTGTGAGAGAACTTGTGGAGCCTCAGGGGCTGAGTGTTTTCTCAGACTCCACATTTTCTCCTCCCCTCTAATAGAAACCACCTCAACAGCCTACAATCGTTCAATCAGTTACACAGCCGGATAAACTGCTACTGTATAGCATTCGCAGACAGAGCGCTGCAAAAGTGCAATGAAACTAATAATATATTATACACACTGTTTGTAATGTAATGTGGGTTGGACAAAAATTTATAAATAATATTGCACATTACACTGGCTGAATCCTTCAGTTTTTTATTTTTTTTGTATATACAGGTGAAACATTGAAGCTTGCTGACAGCAAAACTTCACAATACTGTTGGTACGAATACTGCATATTAAACTGCAATAGGAATACTCATTCACTCACTTCCTACTACTTGGATCAGGGGGAGGCTGGAGCCTATCTCAGCCAACAGTGCAGGACATACACCCAACCACTCACACTGAGAGGCAGTTTAGAACAGTCAGTTAACCTAACGTGATTGTCTTTGGACTGTAGGAGGAAACCAAAGTACCAAAAGAAAACCCACACAAGCACAGAGACAACATGGAAACTCCGCACAGAAATGCCCAAGCCTGGGACTCGAACCCTGGACTTTTTACTGTGAGGCTGAGGTGCTACCCACTATGCCATCTTGTGGCCGCATTAGAAATAGGAAAGAAATTTAAAGCATTCAATACATTAAGGAAAAAAAAAACCCTATATGAATGCAAAGCTATGTTTAATATCAGCGGTAACTTAGAGAGTTCATACAAACAATGCTAAGTAGTAAATTAAGAAGTATAATAAAATAAATAAATATTCAGCAACCTCAGCCTCTTTGCATGTCTGGATATGTTTCCAGAACAGAAATATCTGTGTCCATGAGTATCCTAAAATTAATATATAGCATTGTTGATTGCAGACTTCCTTTCACCCCGTGACTCAAACCTGCTTCAAAATGTATTATCATCTTTATTATCCAATATTAAACCTTTACACCAACTTTCATGGAATTCAAGTGATTAAATTAGAGTCAAACAGACAAGAAGGCCCTGCGATGGCCTGGCGAGCTGTCCAGGGTGTATCCCGCCCTCGCCCAGAGTCGGCTGAGATGAGCGCCAGTCTCCCTGCGACCCTATTTAGGATTACTCTGCTTAGAAAATGAATAAATGAACAGACAAGCAAAGTATATAATAATCTCCTTGGCAGATGTAATGACCTGGCAAGTTGATATCTTGCTAATGTGAATTTAGGGTCATGTGATTGTGAGGAGGAATCGGATATGACATTCATTAAATAATTCTGGCATAGTGTCTGCTAGGTTTCAGTTCACTTTTTTATATTTGGCTAACTGAACCAGTTCATGTGAAAACGTAGGTAAAATCAGTTTTTAACATTGTAAATGGCTCCACTATGTGATTCAGATCCTGCCCAAAATTTCATGGGCTCCTCCTTGGCCCATGCTACACCCTTCAATCAAGTTCAGTAGGTTTTGTGGTTCAGTGGTTAAGGCTCTGGGTTATTGATCCAAACCCCAGTACCACTATGGTGCCACTGTTAGGCAATTAAGCAAGGTCCTTTAACCTCCATTGCTCAGTTGTATAAACGTGAGTCAATCTGGATAAGTCAAATAAGTAATAAACATGCTACAAAACAGGTTGCCAGTTTATTGCAGGACTAACACGGCTATTCAACAGAGCACCCGGAGTAAACACACACAAGCATGCAGTTCACAATCAAAAGGTCCTTATTGGCCACAAGATTTCCTTCCAGAATTTTCTTGTTGTGAAGTAACAGTGCTAACCACCGGCTCATTGGAAGACTTACATCGTTACAGTACATCCTCTGGTGTACACCCTCTCTGGTCACTTTTAGAAGTTATAAAATCACAGTACATAACCATCCTTGTCATGTTTGTACGGGACAAATGAAGACAATCTTCCATGGTAAGTAGACGTACAGGGGTAAAATGCAGTCTGAGGGTTTTTTTTTTAGCATGATGACATAATTGATTGTAAACAGGAAGTATGTGAGTGCCAGTGTTATATTACTTACATACCCTGAATGAGAATAAGGATATCTATTCTTCAAGTTAATTCTGTAACTTGTTTTGTTTTCTTCATTGTATTTTATCCTGTAGCGCCCACTTGTGTTCTTTTGTGGTGCTGCGTGCAGCTCAAAGTCTCTATTTTAATATACTATTTATGAAAATAGCACAACACACTTCTCAGTATAGATTAGTAGTTTCAGTCATGTCCATTCTCATGTACGCTTGAACAGAAGGATCATGTAATGAACAAGAAGAATGAGTTAGAAACACAAGTGTGGGTTTTATTGTGCATCATTATTAACTCAATCATATATACATCATAGCATTCTCTCTCTCTCTCTCTCTCTCACACACACACACACACACACACCCATATCACCTACCCACACAAAATAGTTTTTAAATCCTTTTAAACATTTATCACCACATGACACTGAAATTTAGAAATGGAAATTAAACCAAGTTACACATAGCCAAACTACAGAATATGAAATGTTCAAATCTCATCATGTTTCAGGTTTGTTTGTTTTTTTATTATTAAAAAAAGACTTCAGTACCACTCCCATGCTATTATTCAAAATCTCTGGGACTTCCATTCAAGATTATATTTATCTGACAGGATAAGATAAAACTATGCTTTTTAAGCTTTACTTCCATTTTCTGGGCTGCAAACAACAAAAGAAAACTTATTGTATTTAAGAGTGTGGAACTGAAGAAATATTGGACCTCGTGTGCCATAGAATTGCCATGAGAAATCATTTGAGTCAGTCATTTGGATGTAGCTTTCTACAGCATCATACTGCTTCTGGAACTGAAATCAGGACAAGTACAATGATACCAAGAAGGGAACAATGATATAAAGATCTCTCCCATGGACAGTAGTCAACTGTAGTATGTCCATATGTCTAACTATATGAAATATGTGCATACAAGTGTATCCCAGATGATTACAGGTATCCATGAATATGGACTGCAATATGGAGTCATCATATTTCTACCCTGGCTCTGCATTTCATTACTATCTTCTGGGTTTTAAGATGGATAGCATTGTTGAATTCAGATTCCAGAACTAGGATCTGCTCCAAAATATAATGGCTTCTTCCTTGGTCCATGCTACACCCTTCAACGAAGCTTCATAGAATTCAAGTCGGTGTGTTTTGTACAATCCGTGCAATCAAATTGCATGAAAACATAATGAACCTGTAAGTTGGTCTCTTACTAATGTGAACGGAGGGTTAGCAGGTCAGATATCAAGCTTGCTCATTTACGTGACAAGAATTAATTCATATATACGTGCCTGTGGTGGAACTTCTACACAAGCACATTACTTAGTCACTCATTTGCCATCTGCTTACTTCTGTTAGGGTCACAGAGAGACAGGAGCACATCTCAGCTAACACTTGGCAAAGGTGGGGTACACCCAGAACAATTTGCTTGACCAGGGCAGTGCCAACACCCACAAAAAAAAACAATCACACTCACACCTAAGGGCATTTTGAAACCGGCCGTTATCCTAACATGCATGTCTTTGGACTGTCAGAGGAAACTGGAGTACCCAGAGGAAGCCCACACAAGCATGGGGAGAACATGCAAACTCCACAGAGAAACGCCTATGGTCAAGTACCCAGGACCTTCTTGATTTGAGGCAGATGTGCTAACATTTACGCTACCAGGTCACCCACACTGATTAGGTGGCCACCTGCACCAAATGTTATTTCACAAGCAAAAGTATATATCACTATACTCTTGCAATTGCATAGTTAAAAACAGTGCTAGTTAAACTTAAAATTTAAACGGAATACAGAAATAACTTAAGCTCATATCTTACTAGACTTATTTAATACTCTTTGTTAAATAAATCATAACATTACAATTTCAATTGATGTAAACCTTGTATTACTGACAAGTAAATATTTGACACTCCGAGGGGTTTATAGTTCACATCTGGTCAAATAAGTTAGAAAAATATACACATACATTCCCAAACCCTCCTGAAGCTCATCACAATAAACGAATGCAAAATACAGCAATACCCTCACTCTTATTTAGGAATGAAAAATAAATCCAACAACCAAAGCCAAATGCCCTTTAACAATGAAGAAAGAGTCCAACAAACAATAAGCCTCACCAATCATCCTCTTTTCTCATTATTTCAAAGACACAAGATCCAAAAATATATAAATAAATAAAAATAAATGTAAAAAAACCACAAAATAGTCCATTCAGGGCAAAATAATCCAGATAGAGAGGCAAATTACTCACAACACTGGAAACAGGCCCCCAAAAAACAGGATTCCTCCAGTTTCAAACATTCTTTGTTTGTCCAAAAAAAAAAAGGCTCTTTCCTCCCTTGCGTGGTTCTATCCAGGTATTTCTCACCATTTCCTGCCCCACCTTTCTCAGGTGAGATCCCCAAAATAAAAGTCCTTTGTTAACCCATACATGAATTCAAAACAGTTTACACAAAATGACAAAACCAATTAAACAATATCATTCTAAACAATTAACCAATGTCATCGCATCAGTTTATACTCTTTTTCCCCCTATTTGGATTCAACAGTAGGAATAACAAAGACCTCTCCTCACTACACTGCCTTTCACTGTGTTGGGTGTGTGTACGTGTGTGGTCTAAAATCCTACATTTGTACCCATCACAGAAACAACCCCCCAGCCGAAGGCTACTGCAGAAGAGTACCAAATGATTTTTTTAAGACTGACAACATTAACTGTTTCCTGTTTATTACTCGGAATCCACTGAACTTTATAATTAATTGGTCCAAGCTTCTTTTCCACCATAGCCGGGCCCACCCATTTTGGGGCCAGTTTTGATGAAAAATAATCAGAAGCCTTGGATTGAGGATGTGCCCGAACCGAGACCAAGGGCCTCATAAACAAAGTGTGTGTATGCACAAAAACATTTGCGTACGCCCTTTCCCACGGCAAAGTTCAGATGCATCAAGAGTGAAATGTCCGTGGAAATGTGTGGTGCCTCACGCCAACTTCATGGCTGGCGGACGCATGTTTCTGCAGCTGTTAGCACTTTGGCGACACTTAGAGGTGATACTGGGAAACTGTTTATAATGTAAAATTTAATATAGTTGATTAAAGTGCAATTTGCAGCGAGAGCCAGTTTCCATAATGTAATTGGCGCTGTCGACTGCTACAAAAGCGCCATCACAGGATAAATTTATGTCAACAGAAGGCATTTTCATTCGATCAATATACAGATCATATGTGATGCACAAATGCAATGAACTAACATTGTGGCGAGGCGGCCTGGTTCAACGCACTATTCAAACATCCTGAGTAACACATGGTTGGGAACTACAAGCTGGCGCTGTGCATGATGGGTGGTTGATTTCAACCATATCAAAGGGGCAAGGCAACAGAATTTACTTATTTTACCAATGTATTTATTGAGTCACTGATATTTGTGTGGATGCCTAAGAGCAGGCAGTCATTTATGCCACCGATTGCACAGCGCAGTGCGGGTGAGGACACTGCCAGTCGGGCGGGCAGCAGGAATCCCCCGTTTCTGTGACGCAAGAGCTACAGTGGATAGTGGAGAAATCCCCTGAGTCTGTGGCACGTAGCTGTGGCTGCGTGTCCTCAGTCTCATTGTCTGTTTTAAAAAAAGAAATAAATCGCACTTAAACATGAGTCAAAGTCTTGGATATCCTCTTCCTTGTACTGGCATGTTTAAATTTCCCAAACCAAATAACATACACACACATTTACACGCATGAACATCTAACTTACAGGGCTGTGAGCTTGGGGGTGATCGGAGTCCCCGACATGCTCTCCCACCACCCCTGAAAGAGCAGCGTCACCTATGATTGCTGTGACTCTCTGCTCAAATGGGGTGAGGTCCTCCTCTCCTCTCCCCCCACCTGTTTGGGCCAGACTTTGGCAGGGGGCAGCCATCCTCCGCTTAACAGCCACCTTTAAGTCTGACCACTTCTTTTTTAACTCCGCGTGTATGTATTTCTGACCACACAGCACTGACTCCCTCACACACACTCTCCCACTCAGACCTCCTGCATTTGTTGTTAATGCCGGAGGACAGCGTGCCAAACACTACATTCTTGCGCGCCTCCCCGTCTTCCTCATATTGTAAGGGTTTGCTGATGCTGCGATGAGTGAAATCTCCGGTGCAGGGTTCATTTAAATATGATTTGCATATTTAAATGTGGGCGTGGACAGGGAGGGGTCGGGTACTCCAATATGTGCACTCAATTCTATGTTGATTCAGATGTTCAAAGGAAATGTGCTTGGATTCATAAGTACGCGCAGATTCATATATGTGGATTGTACCACATTTTCTGGATTTAAGCATACAGCATTTTTCAGTAGGAATTCCACGCAAGTCTTTGTACATGAGGCCCCAGGTCTCCCACCTGAAACTTTGTCTAAGTTCTGCATTCCTCGTGGATCTTACCACCTCCTTATTGAGTTGGTGCTGTCTTTCAATGATTGGGTAAGATAGGTGACAAGGATTAGCTGCATGAAGAATGCATCTTTCCAGGGGTCCTTTCAGCTGTTTCCCTAGAACAATTTCAGCAGGGGTCTTATTAGTAGTTTCCTGTCTTGCACCATTAATGGCAAACCGAAATTCTGATATCAATTTTTCCCACTCCCTATGATTCTGCCTCATATAAGATGCCACCATTGTTTTTCAACATCCGTTGACACTCTGAGAGATCTTTCTGAGGTTGGTAAGTTTTTCAGCCACTTTTTGCAGAGATCACTAAGGAGTTGACTAAAAAATTGTGGCCCCCCTCTCAGACAGTATATATTCAGGGACACCCCACCTGGTGAACATGCCATGTTTCAATAGTTTACACACGTGATGAGTTTTACTGTCCTTTAATGGGAAAGGTTTGACCTATTTGGTAAAGTGACCAATAAAAACACATTACCTCTTTTGCTCAAAGGAAATGGCCCCATGAAATCCATACCAACCATGTATCCTGGTTCTGGAATCTCAGATGTCTGAAGCAGCCCTTGAGGTTTCACAGTGGATGGCTTGTGCTGTTAACACACTGAACACTCTTTGACATACATCTTTATTTAACTCCAGCCACCATGACACCTCTAGAATTGTTAAGAGAGTGTTCATTCTCCCTATATGTGCTCTCAGGGGATTGTTGTGAAAATAATTAAAAAGAGACCTTTCAGCTCTTTAGGGACAACCAATTGATATTTTTCCCCAACTCCATATGGCAGCACCATGTATAGGAATCCTATATAGGATTTCCCACCGTACATGACCAGCACGACCAACTTGAGAGTCTTCTTGCTCTTTCAATTCTTTCACCCCTTCATCTTTGCTTTGGGCTAATGCTAGATCAATCAATGTAGTTGGCAACTCAGGGTCCAGGATGAGGATTTCCTTAGTGTATGAGTGGCCAGAAGAGCACAGTTCTGCTCTGCGACACCTCTTGATAATGCATCTGGGATTTATGCATCCTTTACGATACTGAACATTAAAATGAAAACATTGTAACCTTAAAGATCATTTAGTCAGCCGGGAGGTTACATTGTGACTATTGAACGCCCATGCTAGGGCCACAAAGTCTGTATACCACCACATTATACCAGGCACTGCTTTTAGGAGGTGGAGTAGTTCCTCTCGGCTCCCTTTAGGCCCCTTGTTGCATAGGCAATAACCCCATCAATCTTCTGTTAGCACTTCCCCAGCACCCACCGAACTTGGAATTGTGTGTATAGCAAATGCGTGGTTGAAATCAGGCTGTGCTAAAATAGGGGCTTGCTTGAATGCACAAATCTCTGTGATGATGGGAGATTATGTGGGGTGCGGTAGTTTATCACAGTCTCCATTTTCTCTGAATAGACAATGATGGATAATAGACAATATGCATGAGTCTTGAGAAGATTTTGCATTTAGGCCAGTATCAAGTCAGTTTTGATGGTGCTGTATTGGGGCATTGCGCCTCAGACCGGCTATCTCCCTCTATTGGCAAAGCCATATTAAGGAGGATGCTTGGCCTATTTCGGTTTAAAGCCTGTCTTTCTATAGACTGATTGAGGAAGGGGAAAACTGACGTTCAAACAAAATGTTTCATCTTAAGGCCATAATTACGCTCTGTTATTCAGTTGAACTCCAGTGCGGCCCAGGAGATCCAAGCCAAGTATAAGTGGAAATGCTAGCTGGCTATCTGACATGATGTATATACCAAGATTCCATGCTATTTAAATGTTATAGGCCCTTGTCCCTCTGATAAATGTGTCTGGCCATCAGCGAGAACAAAAGAACACTGGCGATTGGCCTGTATTTGAATGCCAGGTGTTGCCAGGACCTTTCAAAGCTGCATTTGCATTAATGTATTTGTACAGCCAGTATCTATAATGGCTTCCACCTGCTGACCTTGTACCCCTACCATCACATTTAGTAGGGGATTCATAGTGTGGCCTATGGCTAAAAGTTGAGTCTGGCTACCAGGGGGCTTTAAAGAGCTGGGGTTAAATAATCTTATATTCTTTTTCGCCTTTTCTTGTGCCTCAAGTTGGTTTACTTTGAGATCCCTTTCCACCATCAATCCCACTTTGACGTGCTGTTCTACTGTACACACAGTGCCTCTCAGACTACTAGCCAGTGCTTGAGGATTCTTCTACCTCTGATTCAGGTAAGTCATTTTTCCACTTTAAGCACAGTGCCCTGTAATCATAGACAATGCCACGAATACATTGGACAGGCCCCTGCACCATGGCTTTGAGTTGGTCTTCTGTTCCTAGTAGATATTTTGTAGAAAGAAAAGCTGCCAAAAATGCTCTCTTGAATTCTGCCCAGCTGTGAATTTTAGTCTTTTCAGCTATCCACCAGCTTCCAGCAGGGCCTGTGAGCATAGCGTTAAGAGACGCTTTCACATTTTTCTATGAACTCCAAAAATATCACGTGTCTCTCATTCCCCAAATGTTGGAAATTCTAAATTAATAGATGGCTTGGAGTAAGCTGAACAGGGGACTGATGACAAGTCATTATCAACAGAAGTGGCTGGAAAAAAGGCAGACAGGAGTGCTGGATCTAAGATGAGTGATTTCTTTTTTTCATTGTTTATCTCTTCTTAGCAGGCATTCTACTACCCCTTCATATAAC
The DNA here is from genome assembly GCA_028564935.1 of Neosilurus hyrtlii. NCBI lineage: Eukaryota > Metazoa > Chordata > Actinopteri > Siluriformes > Plotosidae > Neosilurus > Neosilurus hyrtlii. The sequence goes on from JAOUQZ010000027.1 coordinate 17,189,407, forward strand.
TGGTTCAAAAATCTCTTTACCAATTCCTCTACAGCTTCAAATTTATGCTCTATATACTCTCTGAGCCCAGCTTCTCTATTTTCAGCACTTTCTCCAGTGGTTGTGATGTTATTTTGCTTTCTATCCACTTCACTCTGTTGCTCTTGGACATCGTGTGATTTCTGATTCAGCAGTTTCAAGCCTGTCAATTACACTTCCAACAGTGTTCCACTTTGCTCCTCTTCATCACTTTCCTGGTTCTCTTTGCTGATATACATGCAAAGGAAGTAACCCCAGGTCTGGGAATGAAATGAGATGATTGCAGAACAACTAATGCACCCAATACTTCTATACTTAACTCTCTTACTGTGGATAAATCATATGAGTCTTACCCTGTATGTGCCACCATCTACAATGCTGTATGTTGAATAAATCATAACATTACAATTTCAACTGTATTATAAATAAATACAAATTAGAAATATATATATATACACATACATTCCCAAATCCTCCTGCAGTTCATCACAATATCTAAATGCAAAATACAGAAATACCCTCACTTTTATTTAGGAATGAAAAATAAATCCAACAACCAAACCCAAATGCCCTTTAAGAATGAAGAAAGAGACCAATAAAACAATAAGTCTTACCAACACCCTCTTCTCTCATTATTTGTCTGCCTCAAACTTCAAAAAAACACAAAATAATCCATTTAGGGCAAAATAATAAAGATAGACAGGCAAATTACTCACTGGAAATAGGCCCCAAAAACAGGATTCCTCCAGTTTCAAACATTCTTTGTTTCTCCAAAAAGAAAATGTCTCTCCCCTCCCTTGCTGTGCTCAATCCAGGTTCGTTTGACCATTTCCTGCCCCACCTTTCCCAGGTGAGCTCCCAAAATAAAAGTCCTTTGTTAACCGATACATGAATTCAAACAGTTTAAACAACTTTTTAAAATAAATAAATAAATAAATAAAATTAAATATCATCCCAAACAATTAACCAATGTCACCACTTCAGTTTATACCTTTTCCCCATTTGGATTCAACAGTAGGAATTACCAAGACCTCTACTTATTACACTGCCTCTTATTGTGTTGGGTGTGTGTACGTGTGTGTAAGGTCTAAAATCCTACATTTGTTCCTGTCACAAACTACACAACATGCCTTAAAAAAAAAATAAATAAACGTGAGGAAAAAGAAGGGTTCCAGTTTAACAAACAGGGATACAGTAAGTGTCAGGTTGCTTCTATCCTCAAAATTTCAAATGAATTTCATTCATAAGAACAAAGTCATGTAGCAAATGTAGGGGACAACAAAGTTACTGAATGGCAAAGGGTGAAAACGACTTTCCATTGATCAGGATGATCATCAACTCCTTTGAATGTCACTCAGCAACCATAGAATGACCTTCAAAAAGAATGACAAATGATAGCTGGGGTTAAGTGCACAGCAAGGACAGGTCCTTTCAGCTGTTTGTGCTACAGTAGCTCCTACAGTGAGGATCAGACCAGACATACCAGCCTTCACTCTGCATGCACATGAGTGTCACCAGTTCGCTGGTTGTCCCTCATTGGAGCACCTTTGGTAAGTACAAACATCACCTGCTATTTTAAAGAAGAATGGACCCAGTCGTTTAGTCACCACAATGTAGCTTGTATGGATATTATTTGAACAAATTGATCTGCAAGGCCAGTAACATTGTGGGGATGAAGCTGGACCCACTGATGGTGGTGTCGGAAAGGCGAATGTTGTCCAAAATAAAGACAACACCTCCCACCCACTTCACAACCTACTGATGAGTCCCAGGAGCACGTTCAGTGAGAGACTGATACCACCTAAATGTACCACTGAACGACACAGGAAGTCATTCCTTCCTGTGGCCATTATACTGTACAACTCCTCCATATAGTAACAACATCCACAGAGAGAGAGAGAGACAGAGAGAGAGAGAGAGAGAGAGAGAGAGAGAGAGAACGATTTGTAATTTGTAATTTTTGTTATTAAGACTTTTATCTTATTTTTTCTTTACTTGGTATGGAGCAACTGTGTGCACACAATTTCGTCTAGGATTAATAATCTATTCAGATTCTGATAACATTGACAACATTATGACCACTGACAGATTAAATAAATACCATTTATTATACTGTCACAGTGGCACCTGCCAAGGAGTGGAAAGGCAGTTCTCGGAGTTGATGTAACAAAAGCAAGAAAAATGAGCAAATGTTAAGGCCTGATTTTTTGGCGACTGCCCATGATTTTTTTGAGTTGGCAACTGTCTCAGACCAACCACAACTGTGAATGTGATGTCCTAAATGACTCAAATTAAATAATTCTCTGATGAAAATCTATGATGGTCGGCAACTAGGTCTCTAACTGAGACTGTCTGCAACGAAGTCCCAAACTACTGCGACTAGCTGTGATCAACCACAATGGTCTCAGACTGTCAGCAATATAATCACGGATAGTTGGCGACGGTCACCGATTAGTAGATTATCGTGTGTAATCTTCCAACATTTGGAAACGGGTTTTCAAAAAATGGGACAATTGTCCACAATGAGTGGATTCCTCACTGGCATTCACTGACAACCAGTGATATGGTCGATGATATCAATCGCAGACCCCTCATGCTCGTTTCCGACCAAACAAATGATCGAATCAGGTGTTATTGCACAAATGAGATTTTGGATCTGCATGACATTGTCAGAATTACAGAAAGAACAACTGGGGTTAAAAAAGACAGTTTAAAACAGGTTAATTGGTATGGGACCTGTAGAGTGGGAAAAAGCCCAGAAGCAAAGAAAAGTCAAGTTAATGTTGGTTAAACAATATAAGGATTTGTTGACCACAGAGGACTAGAATAAGGTCATCTTCTCCAGTTTTCACCTTTTCTCACCTGTACCTTCATGTAATGCTTAGATGGAGACAAGAAAGGCCCACAAGCCACAGTATCTCATTCCCAACCCAATGCAATTAATTTTTTTCAAATCAAAAATCAAAAATGTACATCTTCCTTAAACACATTAATAGTAATAATAGTAAAACTTAAGAAACTGATAATTTTGTATTGGTCTCCTAAATTTTTTCTGTGGCTGTATATATGTATGTATTTACTGCAAAGAACAATAACTGTTGGAGCAGGTGTATTATTTGGAAGTCCTGAGATTACAAACGTTCCCACACACACTTGTGTTGAGCTACTGCCTGCAATACGTCTTTTTCTCTCTGCTGTACTGGTCCTCCACTACCCCGTATTTTTTGTAAAGCAGAATAGCCATATATAGACTACAGTTAATTATAAATATAATTTAATTTAAATAGTTTATTAGGAAACCTCTTCGATACTCCAGGACATGTCCACTTTCCCTGTCTCTTTACTGTTAGACACTGAACACATCATACTGATACGATATTCACACACCAGTGTCCTGAATAAGAGTCGGCATGCTCCAGTTGAATGGACCACATCATTTCCATTACAGAACAGAAAACAAACAGCAAACGAGAGGCTTGAGAGAGATGTGGTCCAATCAGAATACAGATCAGTCTAACATGAGCCAATGAGAAGGCAAAACCGCTGTTCATGCTTTGTAATCGAGCTCGGCATTCATCTTGGTGTACATCTCGTAGATGGCGTCAATTGTGGCGGTGTAGTTGACAAGAAACTGGCGTACTTTTTCCAAGCAGTCCTCTTCTTTAACATCACGCCCTTTGGATAGCGCCTTCAGGAAGTCTGACTTATATGGCGCGGCATACATCGCCGCCTAGAGGACGACACAGAAAATTATTAGCACAAATTTGTCCAGTTTATTTCAATATTTAATTTTAGCCAAACAGGAAGGTTGTTTTAAATCTCAGGTAAGTTGTTTTTAGTTGTCATTTAGTTATTTATATATTTATTTATGCACACCTATATTTTACACACACACACACACACACACACACACACACATACACACAGACACACACACATATATATATGATCTTGAGTCGATTTTCCGTGTAACAGTGCTCGATACGTCAAAGTAGAGCTAAATATATTGTATGTGGGAAAAAAATAACAGTACTACAATTTCATCCCGACAAGCCTGTTTCGTGGTTGCCCACTCATCAGGGGATTTATATACACACACATAAATATAAATATATATATAGCACTGCATATCCAAACTACGTCAGTGTGTAAGGTGTGAAATACTGGCATGGGCCAAGCATCCTAATTCTACTCTGATCGACGTATAATTCAAATAGTGTGACACAGAGGCAACATCCTAAACCAAAGTACAATACTGAATATTGAACACAATAAGCACATTATAAAAGGGATTAGTGACGATACCCTGTCAGAGAAAGGTTAGGGTTAGTAGTGAATATGTAATGTGCTCTTACTGTGAAGAGTTTTTGCACGAACCAGCTGTGGTATTTTCTCAGTGAGATCTCATAGGCTTTAGTAACGTTCACTCGGATGTGGTTGGGGTTGTTCTCATCCTTCTCGCCGTCAACTAAACTCTGCAGGAGCACCTGAACAAAGCGCAGCCCCCTGAAACCATAAAGAACACAAATCCAACCTTCTTTAAATACTAATACATTATAATGTAGATGAGAAAGATATACATGAAACAACAACAGGATCTTTCATTTTTTTATTTATTCTTTCATTTCTTGAACCACTTGAGTCTTAAGGGTTGTGGCGAGGCTGGATCTCAGGCAAAGTTCACCCTGAACAGCTCACCAATCCATTGCAGGACCAACACACACACACACACACACACACACACAATCATTCACATTCACTCTCACACCTCAGGGCACTTTGGAATTAGCTTAATGTGCATGTCTTTGGACTGTGGGAGGAAACTGTAGAACCCAGAGGGAACCCACACAAGCACGGGGAGAACATGCAAACTCCACACACCCAGGACTCAAACTTCGGACCTTCTTGCTGTGAGGTGGATGTGCTAACTACTATGCCACCATTACAACCACAACAGGATTAGGAATGTCCAGAGAGAGAAAATGTTCAACTAGAAAAAACACACATATGAACAAAAAGGGACAGAAATGGGAGTGTGGAGAAGAAAGTGGAAGGGAAAGAAAAAACAAAAATGTGAAATAAAACCTGGTTTCTTTAATCTTGTAAATTATTCCTTTAATATAACCCCAATTAAACCCATCTATAAAGTTCTATAGAATTGGACATCTGACCTTTTGAGCCACATGAGGGAGAGCGTAGCTCCTACTTTG
>JAOUQZ010000027.1:17196609-17209952 GCA_028564935.1 Neosilurus hyrtlii
TTTCTATTATAGTTATTAATTATTCTATTATAGTTATACATGTTTCTATTATAGTTATTTATGATTCTATTATAGTTATTCATGATTCTGTTATAATTACATGTTTCTATTATAGTTATACATGTTTCTATTATAGTTATTCATGTTTCTATTATAGTTATACATGTTTCTATTATAGTTATTAATTATTCTATTATAGTTATACATGTTTCTATTATAGTTATTTATGATTCTATTATAGTTTTACATGTTTCTATTATAGTTTTTCATGATTTAATTATAGTTACATGTTAACATACTTGACATAAGTCAAGTTGGTCAGTTTTAAACAACAAATCCTATATTGTTTTATTGTTATGATATAGAACTTTTCCCCAGAGATCTATTCAGGGATTATGAAATGGCCATAATTAGCATCCTGCTGTGTGACCAAGCATGTGAATACATTCAGAGCACCATCTGCCCAAGTTTTAAGAAATTATTACTTATTTAGATGTTCTACACTTAAATTAGAATATGTAAAGTATAAAACAGATCTAAGAAAACATAATACCCCTATTCACATTTTTAATGACCGAAAGTTTACTTTACATCAGTTTTTATTGTATTGTAAAATCAAATTAATTTGAACAGCCAATTATCTATTCAATAAGCCATTCAATTTTCCATTCAATTATGCATCCCTTCAACTACTTCAGCTTCTATCCATCCATCTGTCCATCATATTAACTAGACTTAACCATTCATTCAGTTGTTGCTCCATTAAACTCTCCTCATCCATCCATCCAGTCATTAATGAATCTGTTGAACCATTCACCTGTCCATCTGTTTCTCCAGCCATGGCATGTATGCCTCAACCCATCCATAAAATGATTCATCTACTGATGAACAGTGCATCATTCTATCCATTCAACCAGCTTCCAACATTGATTCACCTCACCAAAATAATTCAGACTCTCAAGCTTTTCTAAACATACCACTTGTGTATTCATCAGTCTTTATTATCTAGTTCATTCTTTCATTTAAAATACATTTACTTTACAATATGACCTGTGTGGGTCTTTACTTACTACTGAATCTTGATTATATCATCATCAGTAATGTTTGCGTCTTCTGTTAATTCCAGCCAGCAATCTCCATCCCGTCCACACATGCACATATTGGTTGTTTTATTGAAAGTGCATTCTCAGCCAAAGGTTCTTCACCAGCAGTCTACACAGATACATGTGCCAGGTGAAAGTGATAAGCTTTATCCGGCATTCAGTCATCACTCCAAATGGATCCTGGATGTTGCTTAAGAAGCGGAAAAACAGCAACCTGATTCGCCCTGCCAAACCATGGTTAAAGCTGCACCTGTGCCTTTTACGGGACTTGGATTGCTGTAATACGGCTTTGAACTTAGCATCACAAAATTTTGCTGGTGGATCTGAACCAGGAATGTAATACTCAAATAGCACAAGGGTTCACCATTTCTATCATGATGTAGCATGTATTAAATAATAAATAATAAATAAATAAAAAATAAAAAACTCTGTAATTCTACTAGGGTTACTCTGGGTAAAAGCTGGGTACACTCTCTACAGCTCACCAGTCCAGTGCAGGGCAACACACACGCACATGAACATTTACACTCCCACTTATACCTAAGAGGGTATTTGGAACAACTAATTGGTCTAATGAGCATGTCTTTGGACTGTGGGAGGAAACCAGAATACCTAGAAGAAACCCAAGCAAGTACAAGGAGAACATGCAAACTCCATACTAAAACACTCATGCTGAGCCCAGAATTTGAACCCTTCTTGCTGTGAGGCAGATGTGCTATCTACTACTCCACCATGCCTCCCAAAACCATACTAAATCATTTTAACCAGATGATCAGAATCTTCTCTTAAGAAAACCCCTCATTAGTACTCTTTCTCTCTTTTTCCGAACCACATAAGCCTACTATAAGGGTTGCAGGGAGGCTGCAGCCTATCTCAGCCAACACTGGGCAAAGACGGGGTACACCCTGAACAGCTTGTCAGACACACAACCACTCACATTCACACCTAGGGGCAATTTGGAACAGCCACATAGCGTAATGTGCATGTATTTGGACTGTTGGAGGAAACCAGAGTACCCAGTGGAAACCCACAAAAGCATGGGGAGAACATGCAAGCTCCAAACAGGCTTTGCCGAGCACGGGACGACTTTCTTGGTATGAAGTGGACGTGCTGACCTCTACGCCATCATGCCATCCTGTATTGGTGTGTGTGTGTATTAGAATTCTAACACGTCCAACACATAGCTGTGGAAGCGTTTCCATATCTGTCCAAAACGGCCCTCTCACCCTCTCTCTCTCTCTCTCACACACACACACACACACACACACACACACACACACACACACACCCTTCCCCCATGTGTAAAGAAAATAAATATAAAACTGGAGCTGAAGTCAGAATGTTACAACAGGTGTGTCCTGGTTTTCTTGCCCTCTTTCAGGAAGAGGTGATGTCCTGTCAGTTAGTCATGCTGCAATTATCCTGATTAGCAATTAAAGCTGCTTCAGCCTGCAGAGCCTGTGTGACCTGGTGTTCTCGTTATCTTACACACAGTCTGGTGGTATTCTATTAGCACACTGCCTCTCTGGACTTGTCCTTTATAGGAGTTAAATAGAGTTATTGACTACATCCATCCTTTCAACTACTCTCCCATCCATCCAACACTTGATCTATCCATCCATCAGTTCCTTCACTATCTATTTATCCATCCAGCCATTAAACTATCCATCTAGCATTATGACTGTTTATCTGTTCTTTATCCATCCATCCATTTAACCATTCATCCAATCAATGATTGATCTATTAACCCCATTAACCCATCCATCCATATATCTTACTATCCATCCAGCTCTTCACCTGTCCTTCTATATATTCAACCCTCTGTCTGCCAGACCATGTATCCATGCAATTATCCAACAATCCATCCATATGATAATCCATTCATCTGACGGCCCATCCATCTGCTTATCCTTTCAGCCATGCTTCCATGCATTCAAACATCCATCTGACCATCCATTCATTCTTCCACCCATCCATCCATTCACAGCAGCAACAGCTGAAAGAAATTCTGTCTCAGAGGCTTCGCTTAACATTCCGCTGCTGTTATTGTGTTATTCTGCATCAACGCCCATCTGTCCTTCCTTGTGTTCCCTGCTATAGAGAGTAGGGGTCTGGGCCATGACCCCAAATCCTGCATTCTTTTCACATCCTCACCAGTCTTTGCATGAAGAGTCCCTGATGGCTGTGAATTGAAACTGAAATGCTTCAGAACGCTCTCCTCAAATTAAGCTTACACACTCTTCATGTCCCTGTGATGATCGAGAGCTCGGCATGTGTCAAGAAGTTTGTCACAGCCTTCAGATGATTTCACAGCTCCGGAAAACTCTCTCTCTCTCTCTCACACACACTTTTTTTCTCTTACTCTTCAGTTTTAAAATCAGGCCTGTTGAGTGCCTCGTTTCCACCTGCTGAGAGCTTCTCTCTAATCAAGTGAAGATGATGTGAAAAGAACACCAGATTGCCATATATGAAGGAATAAAGAGATGGGAGGAACAAGTGAAGTTCTGTGGAGATGTTGTCAGAAAAAGCTGTAAGAAAATCTGTCTTGGTGATTTGTATGAACTCTCTCACTCATTTGCCAGACTGCTTAATTTTATTAGGGATGTGAGGAGGCTGGGGCCCTACCTCAGCCGTCATTGGGTACACCGTGAACCGCTCGCCAGACCATCACAGGGCAACACACATGCAACCATTCACAATCATATTCACCCCTAGGGGCAATTGTAGAACAGCCTAAAGTGCTTGTTTTGGGAGGAAACCAGAGTACCTGGAGGAAACCCACGCAAGCATGGGGCGAACAAACTCCACACAGAGATGCCTTTGTCTGTACCCAGGACCTTCTTGTTGTGAGGCAGACGGGCTGTGCTGTCCTTATGAAGCTTAAGTTTTTAATTGTGAGAATGAGAAATAGTGCAAAGGAAACCCTGAAATAAAAAAAAAAAGTCAAATTATAAAACACACTCATTAAAATCTCATACTGGATACATTCTCACACTGCCAGAATTCCTGTGATAAACTTAACGGGAATCTGTTGGAGTTAGAGCCTCGTTTCTCAGTGCTGAACTGTGACAAAGTGCACTTCAGTCTTCAGCAGTCTGTTGGGTACAATTTGGTGGCGTCTGGATGTTTCTAACACAAGCAGATACCTTACAACACCATCTCACACACCAGCAACTAAAATTTTGATCCAGAAGAACTTCTGAAGGCGGCATGTTGGTGTAGGGGTTAGCACATCAGCTTCACTACAAGAAGGTCCTGGGTTTGAATCCCGGGCTCAGGCGAGGGGGTTTGCATGTTCTCCCTATGCTTGTTTCCTCACAGAGTCTAGAGACGTGCACATTAGGCTAACTGGGTGTGTTATAGATAGATATAAAATTGGAGAATGAAGCAATTCGGCAAGTGAATGAATGAATGGTTTCCCGATCTGTAGGAAACTCTACATCCTTATTGCTCCAGTGTAAACATTCTACATCAGCACAATAAGTTTCATCCTAATCCAATAAAATGCTGCACAGATAAAAGCTTCTGAATTTGGTATTTCCTATGATAAATATGGAAGAATGGGATTCCTATGTTACATTTAAATTGCGGCAAAATACGCAGTATAGATCAGGTAAAATTTGTTCTGACGGAAAAGCTTCTGATCCTGAATATTCAGTGCAAATTTCATTCAAATTGGATGTGTTGTGACAAGAGATATGATAAAACTTCCCCCATTCTACAATAATAATACTTTTATCATTCTTATGTTATTCTCTTTGTATGACATCTTCTGTACATGAATTCTTACCAAAATCTGATGGGAGCATCCTTGGGTGATCACTGAAATTACTAAAAAATTCAGTTTGATCTGTCAAAAAGTGTGGACAGGAAGTTTCTATTAGACAGACAAACAAATATACAAATTTAGAGGGGCACTCATAGAATGCAAGGTACCTCCAACAGGAACAAATGAATTACAAGAGGTGACAAGTGAATTGATGAATCTGAAAAATCAGCCTTGGACTGCAGGTTATTTTTTTTTAACATAATCCTATGGACGGACCACCTTCAAATTTTAATGCTTTCTTACTTGTACCACCCACTACTGCAGAAAAAACAAATCTGTGCACATTTTGAGTTATACTGCACTCAAACAAACCCACTGACAAACACACTGCCGGTGAAAACCTCCAGAAAGGTATAAATTACCCCATCAGTTTAACACTGTGTGTGTGTGTGTGTGTGTGCGTGTGTGTGTGTGTGTGTGTGTGTGTGTGTGTGTGTGTGTGCAAAAAAACACTGTAACTGATTTACATTGATTGTAATTACACATTAATAATGTATGGTAAAGATCCATTTTCACTACTGAGCCTTTTCATCTAATAAATCTACATTTTTTTGTTTTTGTTTTTTAATAGTTGTACATTAATGATAACTCAGTTTCTAAGCGACTATAATAAAAAACAATCCATTTAGTGGTGAAAGCAGTAACTCCTCTTCATTGGTCCCGTCTGTAATTATTTTCTGTAACAACAGTGAAGACTATAATAATAATAATAATAATAATAATAATAATAATAATAATAATAATAATAATAATTATAAGTGTATTACTGCTTACTTACAGAAATGTCTGTTAAAATGAACCGTATTGGTAAGAGCTGGTAAACAGATGAACAGGAAAGATAACACATTAATGTATTTGAGTTTGTTTTATCCTCGTGACAGTTGTGTCTGTAGCGCGGTATCAGTAACATGATCCAGATTCTTAGGAATATAATAAACACATCAGACGCATTAAACACGCCTTACAAATCAAACATAACCCAACACACACCTCTCACCACGCCATGTGACGCGAGTGAAAAAAAACAAAACACTAGTCCGCCTCCATCTGTCCACAGAGACCAAGTATTAAAAACAACAGTTGCTCCATTATTTGCTCCACAGAGTCTCAGAGCTTCAGCTGTTCAACCATTTCAGGGATTTTTCTCTTTCTTTTGTATTAATGATTTTAAAAGAAGAACAAAAAGCACACAAGTCAAGGCATGATGTTTTAAATAAATTCTCAAAATCCATTTATTTCTTTTTTTGCACTGCAAAACAAATAGGGAATGAGTATATAGGTAGAACAGCAGGAATGTACCAGAATCACAAAGGAAATTTTTCTTTTTTTTTTTTCTTTTCTTTTTTTTTGGTTTGAGCTCAGAAAAGCAAATAAAATTACCCTTCATACAGTAATAATAATTGCACTTCATAAATCTGGACTGCTTTTTGCTTCTGGCAGAAACCCAAACTCTCTCTCTCTCTCTCTTTCTGTGTGTGTGTGTGTGCGTGTGTGTGTGTGTGTGTGTGTCTGCCTTTCTTTCTTTTCCTCTTGAGTTTAGGAATTCAATTTTCCAATAAAAACCTGACTGAAAAAGAATGCTAATTCAGCACAGAGTACCATCAAATCAATCCAATTTCTCTCTCTCTTTCTCTCTCTCTCTCTCTCTCTTTCTCTCTCTACATTGGTCCACTCTGTCAGATAAGTGCAGCACATTCTCAGGGACTTCACAGCTGGAATGAACGTTTCAGTGTTACAGGCAGAGAGAGAGAGAGAGAAACTGAATATCAAACAAAGATGAAAAGAGAAAGAGAAAGGGAGGGAGAGAGAGAGAGGGAGAGAGAGAGAGAACTCCCTACCTTTTGTTTCCATTAGAGAAAGAAAGAAAAAACTGGTGAGGAATGATTATTTGGAATTGGATCGAATGTTGGATGTATCACCCCTCTCCTCTCTGCACTTCTGCTTCAGAAGGTCATGTGACCAAGCAATTTGCCTCTACACGACTCATTAGCATTAATTAGCAATGGGAAATTAACCGTATCACAATCCTGCTCCTCAAGACAGAACCTACAATGATCCAGACATGGTTCATAATAGAGCGCCGAATTTCCTGAACAGTAAATCAGAATGTCTGCTCTCATTCTGTCAGGGTGCACGTGTTCACCACGTGGAAGCAGATGGTCCTGTATCGGCTACCATGAACTGTTTCATTTAACCACTTATATAAAAAATATATATATTAAACACAAACTATAACTAGTCATTGGATGAAAGCTGCTGGGATGATGAGTGCATTAACACTGTGTTAAGTATTAAAAAATAAAAACAGGAAAGAAACAAGCGAGTCAAGTGGATACTATAGAAGATTTTCCTGAATTATGTGGGAACGAGTGAAATCCTGCTTTCATTTTTAAATGAAATAAAAAACAGGCCTTGATCATGGACCCCAACAAACCCCCACCCCAAAAAAATGTTCAAACCATACCAGAACTCAGGCAGGACCTCCTGTTATAACATTCTTGGTTATTAATATTTAAACATTGTTTATTTCTTGGCAGCCGCCGTTTGCCGCCTATCATAGCCCCCAGACGACCCTTGAGGGGATTCCAGTGTTACTTCCTTCAGAATCAAAAGCAGTGATCGGACCTGATCAGACATACCAGAGCCAAAACAAACAATCGAACTGAAAACAGACATAACAAGTCATAGGGAAACATTTAGAAAACTAAGACACGTCTTTCTCCTTAGCAGCCAAAATATCTGGTTTACTACAAATATATAAAACAACAACAAAAATAAATTCAAGTTTTCAAGTTTCATAAATACAATAAACTTAAAACTAGTTGTTTCCATCTTTTTGTGTAAGATTTTTCAAAGCAGTGCAATTTTCAATTATAGCCACAATTATGCTTACAATTAAGTTATTATTATTATTATTATTATTATTTATTTTTTTAAAGTAATATAATGTAACAACACTCAAAAGCACTGATCCTAAACGTCTCCTCTGCAACATTTGATGTGCTCCTCTCTAGAGCTGAGCATGTTTACATTTTGAAGGTGTACACTTCCTCACCGTATAAATCCACGCACATGGCCGAGCGAAGAAACTCATTTCCTGCTCATACAGGAAGTGATTTTTATCACCTATAAAATTTTGTCCAAACAGATACCATGGGGGGGAATTTTTGAAAAATGAAAGGAAAAAAATCCTTGTTGGCAAAAAAATAAAAAATAAAAAATAAAAATATCAAGCAGGATCTGTGACTTTCAATTTCCTCCCAGTCTTCACCATCCAGGTCTCTCCAACCTGCAACCAATCACCATCCAGGACGTCGCACTCTGCTCAAAAGCAACACAACCACACAACTGACCCCAATCCACGAATCCATTTCTTTTGATTGAAAAGTCTTCCAGTATATAGAACTGCATCGTCGGTGCTTCTATCTGTAAACAGGAAGTCGAATGTGCGCGTGCTGATGATCCAGAAGTCGTGGTACTGAGATGGTTTCATAGCCTTTACCCAACATCTGCTCCTTAATACACGGAGGGTGGATGTCGTTGATCAGGTATTCCAGAGACTGCAAGCTGCTACTGAGAACTGAAGCATTGCACAAGCTTTTACTTGGCAACCCGCAGCAGATGCCCCCCGAGCTGTCTGTGGGCGCATGTTGGTGATGATGGTGGTAGTGATGATGAAGGTGCTGATGAGGCAGGAAGCCCAGCTCCTTCTGCCCAATGGTTGTTGTCCCTGGTGGCAACTCCTGAGGGTTATAACAGTCACTTTCTGGTGTGACCAGGACACTGTTCCATGGTGGGGCAAAATACTGCCCCAAAGCAAAATTCCCTTGTATGGCAGCACAGTTTAATGGGGAGGAGTTCAGTTTGTCGAGGCCACCTCCTCCGCTCATGCTTGCCATTATTGGGTAGGTCCTGGAGGAACATGATGCCTGGGATCCACCCACTAGGAGGCTTGGGCCACAAGATTCTGGCGACTTGCTAACCACTCCGCTTCCACCACTTCCACTGCTATACATCCTGAAAATTGCTTGCTGCTGCTGCTGCTGCTTTTGCCAAAGAATGTAATCCAAACTCTCAGAATATGCAGCCACCTTTGGTGCATCCCCGTTCTGTGCTGAAAGTACCGTGCTAGAGTATCCAATGTTCCCTTGTGGTGCCAGATTTGCTGCGTAACTCCCTCCTGAAATGGATGAAACTCCAAGTGCAGTAGTGCCTTGCTTGCAAGGACTGGAATTGGAACTTGAGTTTGGGGGAAGTGTGGAGACTTGCTGAAGGGCCTGGGCTTGGCAGTGCTGGTTGATCTGATAGATGATGCTCTGAATTGACGGGAGATTTGATTGAGAGGACAGATTGAGCCCCCTCGTCCCTGCTAGAGGGATCACGGACCCGGCAACTGTCACATTCGGTGGCACAGTAAGAGCTGTAGTCTCAGGGGGCTTTGACGGTGCCGCATTAAAGCCAACTTGGTAGGGAGCCACTGCTAAATGGGCAGGGGAGACTTTAGTCCTCCGTCCTTCTGCGTTCTTCACCACAGCCCTTGCAGAAGTTACAAACGATGATGATGAAGAAGAAGATGACAACGATGATGTAGAGACTTTCACTATGGCCAGAAGGCCCTGGTAGGCACCTGGTTGGAGGTAAGGGCTGTAGCGTTGACCCGTTGTGTCGTATCCATTCACTGTGCGGTTAAGATGCTTGTGCTGTGGGACCCTGATGTTGGTAGGAAATATTTTAATGGACAGTGGGTTGTTCGCTGTCTTCTGGGCGTAGGCATCCAGTTCTGCCGTACTTGGGTAGCGTGAAGAGTGGACAGCCATGCTTGCTTCACCTAAAAACAAAGGAATAATCATTATTACTAGGTTTATAGCACTTTTTCTATGCTCTGCTAATATTGTACATATGATCCAGGAAGTCAAAAAAGCTTTCTCGAATCCAAATGAGAGAGGAATGATCACAGGAAGCACAGAGACAATAAAAAGAGGTGGGAAGAGGTTTACTGGAAAGGCAGATCAATCTAATGAGCTAGTTCTCTTTTGGTTCTGGGAGCTGTGACGTGCTGAATTTGAACAGAAGGCCGTCATGTGACCAACGCACAAAACAATGACAACCTTTGCTTTCAATTGGCAAAACATCTAGAGAATGAACAGAGGGTGGCACGGTGGCGTAGTGGTTAGCAAGTCCACCTCACAGCAAGAAGGTCCTGGCCTCGGGTCCCAGGCTTGGAGTTTGCATGTTCTTCCTGTGCTTACGTGGATTTCCTCTATGTACTCCGGTTTCCTCTCACAGTCAAACGATACACAGTAGGCTATTTGGCTGTTCCAATTGCCCCTAGGTGTGTATGTGAGTGTGAATGGTAATCTTTGAGTTGTCTGGTTCAGGATGTACCCTGCCTGCTCCCAGTGTCAGCTGAGATAGGCTCAAGCCTCCGCATGACCCTTATAGAATTAAGCAGTTCAGAAAATGATTGAGTGAATATATGTACAGTGCAACTTGTAGCATGAAAGGATGCTCCAAAAAAAAACAAATTTTTTCAGCATTTATTCGAACACATTCTAGATCATTCCACAAGGCTAACATTCCACTGGCTTGTCCAGAATGTTCGTTCTTTGTATCTGCTTGTACAAGCTAATCCATAAGAAAGGGACCAGATCATTGGGCAAGACAAAGTGTGTGTGTGTGTGTGTGTGTGTTCACTTTTCTATTCAGCCCAGGTGCAGGAAAGAAGATTCGATAGCGTAATTATCCGTCATACTGCAGGTGAGCGGACACACAAAGACTGCAGGTGCTGTTCGTGGCCCAGAATGAAACTTTTAATGGAAGCTTTATAATATCCCTCCATCTATCATCATCTCTGCTGCTTTATCTCTCTCTGTGTGCAAGTTCATATTCAGCCACATGGATCTTTTCTTTCTTTCTTTTTTTTTGGGGAAAAACTCAATCTGTGGAAATCCGTCAGCCCCTCCGGCACTATTAAATCAGAGCTTTGTGAAATTAATTCCGACCCTCAACTGGGTTACGTGCTCAAACCAACGCCGGTGTGTGAAAGGGAAAAAAGGAGAGAAAAACGATTTTAATTATAGTGACTCTGCTGATATTTCTAAGTATGGCTGAGTTAATCCTCTTCCCTTCGCGACTTATTGACGTTCTATCTCACCGGCCGTCTCTTTGTACTTCACACCGACGTGAAAGCTGACAATTTATTCAATCTCCCTCTTTTTATGGGTAAAACATGGCTGTGACACGTTTCTGAAGGTGTTTCTATTAATGTTTACAATATGATCATCATTTGCCAAAACGCTTAATCCTATGAGGGTTGCAGGAAGGCTGAGCCCATCTCAGCCAACACTGGGCAAAGGCGGTTTACACCCTGAACAGCTTGGCAGACCTACGCTGAGCCAACACACACACACACACACACACACACACACACACACACACACACACACACCTAGAGGCAATCAGCCTAATGTGCAGGTCTTTGGACTTTGGAAGGAAACCGAGGTACCCAGAGGAAACTCACGCCAGCATGAGAAGAACCTACAAACTCAACAAACAAATGCTTTTATTGAGATCAGGACTTGAAACCAGGACCTGTGATGTGCAGAAAAATTATTAATTTTTTTTTCATATAAAATACACTGAATGGTGAAACGAAGAACAAAATTTAAATCAGTAGAATTTTAAAAGGCAGCACAGTGATGTTGTGGTTAGCAGGTCCACCTCACAGCAAGAAGGTCCTGGATTCAAGTCCCAGGCTCGGCCGGGACATTTCTGTGTGGAGTTTGCATGTTCTCCATGTGCATGAGTGGATTTCCTCTGGGTACTCGAGTTTACTCCCACAGTCCAAAGACATGCACATTAGGCTGAATGGCAGTTCCAAATTGCCCCTAGCTGCGAGTGTGAGTGTAAATGGTTTTGTGTGTGTTGCCCTGTGATGGTCGGGCAAGCTGTTCAGGGTGTACCCCGCCTTCACCCAGTGTCAGCTGAGATAGGTTCTAGCCTACCTGCAACAATACTAGGATGAAGCGTTTTAGTCAAGGATGGATTAATAAATTAGAAATCAATGTGACAACACATCATTAAGATTATTCAGCTAGTCACTAATCATTATTGAAAAGGTGTGGCCTCGTCCTCTCCACTGCAAATAAAACACACTTTATGATACATTTAAAATATATCAATATAGTGTATGCATCAAGAAAGAGATACACATCCACTTTCAACTGAGCAGGTGACATTTGCAGAGCTAATTAAGCAGTGTGTGTGTGTGTGTGTGTGTGTGTGTGTGTGTGTGTGTGTGTGTGTGTGTGTGAGGGATTAATCCGTGTTCAGGATTTTACAGGTCAGCACAGCGGGGACACACTTCCCCCTGAGCGTCGGACAGAGGAAAGGCTTCCGAACGATTGGATTTAAACGCCTTGCCTTTATTCGAGCAATTTCACGGCTGCTTAAACCCGGAGCAGCACGAACGTCGTTTAGGGCCGATAAATTGAGCACCACTGACGAGTCACAGTCTCCTGCCAAAAAAAAAAAACTGACATTTTTATGCAAAAGTCCTCAATTTTAAGCAGTACGTAGGATTCAGTCAGCAAATGTCAGCGTGCCCTTGAGCAGAGCGAGGCGAGAGGAAAGTGCGAGGGAGTTGTAATATTTTGATGCCACATGTTTTTAACAGGCACTTTGGTGCTCATTAAAGCTGCCCGAGAGGACCAGTGCTGATAATTCAGCCTGCTGATGAGCTCAGTCAGTGTGTGTGTGTGTGTGTGTGTGTGTGTCATCTGTCTCCTGGTAAAGCAGAAACACTGCTGCTGTTCGAAACACACAAGCAAGACTATTTACCGCGTCTCACTGATGAGACACGACGACTCGAGGGTTAATCAGCTAATTACCTGTCTGATACACATCTCATTTAATACATGTATACTATATATCACTAATGACATCTTGCTGCTACCTTCAACTTACGTTCCAAAGCATGTTTGTAGGGTCACCATGGCAACAGGCCAAGTTGTTTTGACAGGCATTAAAATAAGACATGGACAGTGTTGAGAGGTTTGAATATAAAAATAAATACTGCTTTATATTCACGCTAAATGGCTGCAAAACCGGCTAACAAAGCTAGCAACAGTAGTGATCACTACACACACACACCAGAGATTAACTAGTAAGGGACTTGTCTCCTGTTAGAACAGACATTTTAGTAAACACCCCTGATGGTATAATGATTCATCACTTAAATGAGTGGAAAAGTGGTGGAGACAAACTCTGCTTGGACCCCTGACATCGCTGCTTGCCCAAATGCATATAATGTCATTACTAATGAAAGACCTGCATGTTGTGTGTGTGTGTGTGTGTGTGTGTGTGTGTGTGTGTGTGTGTGTGTGTGTGTGTGTGTGTGTGTGAGAGAGAGA
>JAOUQZ010000027.1:17279305-17294884 GCA_028564935.1 Neosilurus hyrtlii
ATATATATATATATATATATATATATATATATATATACACACACACACACACACACACATATATATATATATATATAATGTGTGTGTTGTTATATATATGTATATATGTATGTATATACACACATATATATATATAGCATTTTTTTATATATATATTTTAGTTGTAATGTGTGTTAAGTGTCAGCAGTGGGCGCACTGTCAACACGTGTTCTCAGCGTGGGAATAATTTACAGCTGTAAAGTTATAGACACGTGATTTGTTCGTGCTCAGTGTGTGTTCTTGCTGCATGCCACAGTGTCTGTGTGCTATTAATGGAAGCTCTCCTCTCTGACATTCACACACACACATACACACACACACATACATATAAACATATAAAAAACACCTCTGATGGGTTTGATGATTAATGTGTGTGTTATTAGGTCTTTATGTAGTTATAGACTGATATGCAGGTGATGTGACTAAGTTTTATCTGTGTTTCTGAAATGTGAATAAAACTGACAGGTATTCAGTACTGTGTGTGTGTGTGTGAGAGAGAGAGGGAGACGGTGTGTGTTTGAGTGTTAATGTGGTGAATCTGATCTCAGACCAGTCCTCCTCTCACTGGATTTATTAATATCAGAGCGGGGTGTCGAGACTTTCGTTCCTGAGTCACACACACACACACACACACACACACACACACACACACACTGCAGGTCAAATCGAACCTGGTCAGTACAGGACACACTTCATATGCAACTTTATCAGAATCACCATGGAGACCAGGTGCTATGGGATAAAAGGTGAGGAATGGGTCGAGAAGGTCAGTTCGACATGGGTTCGAGTTTGGGTTCGAATTTACCCAGTTAGAGGTCACTCATCTCTCACTCTCTCTCTCACACACACTCACACTACGCTGCTGTTTTTACTTTAATGTTGCTTTGTAACAGTTGTACATAGTCTACCAAATGTGTACATGTGTCCTTACTGGTGGAAGATGAGAGAGAGAGAGTGTATAAACGAGAAAAGCAAGAGAAAAGGAAAGGGGAGAGAAAAAAAGGAAAAAGACAGGAAGAAAGGGGTGGAGAGTGAAAGGGGACATGGAAAAGAGAGACACAGAAGAAAGGAAATGACTGGAAAGGAAACACGAGAGAGAGAAAGAGAGAGAGAGAGAAGATGGACCATTATATTTCTTCAGTGTTTTGCTTGATGACAGAGGAAACAGAACGGTTTGTACCAAACCACTAAACATGCAAACAAAGTGTGCACAGAGTGAGAGAGGACGTGTGTGTTTGTGTGTGTCCCAGCTGGTTTTGATAGCAGACACTTTTAGTAACGCATGCTTTGATAATATCTCTCTCACGCACACACACACACACACACACACACACACACACACACACACACACACACACACACAGTTACTGCTGTAATATATGTTTTCCTATTGGTCTTGATTCTCTAGTCGAGACAGATGTATAAATATATCTGAAAGGCCTGACAGTTAAAATGTTTGCACCCTCATGAGTTTTTAATGTCTGTAAAATTATTCTAAAATAATCATCACTTTCAAAATATTTATTATATGTTTATTTATTATAAATGTTTTTATATCCATGACAGATCTCTACAGTGTGCGGTGTGTGTGTGTGTGTGTGTGTGTGTGTGTGTGTGTGTGTATTCAGTGTGTATGACATGTCTTTATTAATGTGATGTAGAGGGTTACACCGCCGTGGAGAAGTTCTGGTGCTTTTGGGTTCCTGGTGTTTGTTATTTGAATCATGTTACCAGGATACAGCAGTTAATACCATGTGTTATAAAGTCCAGCTTCTGAGAAGAGCCTAACTCACACCCCCTTATTAAATACAGCGCTGTCATTGGCAGCTGAAGGTCATGTGACTTTCAGTTTGTGAGGAAGAGCAGAGTACAAGCCTAACTTGCCTTGAAGTGTGTGTGAGAGAGTGGTGTGATGGACTGTTTACTGGGTATGTACACGTGTGTGTGTGTGTGTGAAACAGCTGAGAGAATGTGTAAGACCTTCTGATAGGTTTAAGGAGTCAGTAAACATTATATGTCGTGTTTATTTTGGGTGCGTGTGTGTGAGTCAGACAGCTGTGAGTGTGTAAAAGCTTCTGTTAGTATTTTATGAGTTGATCACTTATATAGCATACGTTTTCTGTGTGTGTGTTAATTATCTATCTGTAAGCCTCAACATCAAACCCTTTTGTCCCATTTGATCAGTAGATGAATGGTGAACGTGTGCTGGTTATCAAATCAGGGTTTAATGTACTGCGTTATCAGAGTAAACTGATCCCCAATAAACTGCATGACAGAGTGAACTGTAATCCATTGTCCCGCAGTTAGGTTATTGACGTGTGTGTGTGTGTGTTGCAGATCTAGCATGTCTGGTCCTCACCTGATAAAGAAAGGTCGAGAGCAGAGAAAAATGGATGCGTCACGAGATTTTACCGTGGCCTCTCCGGCCGAGTTCGTCAAGCGATTCGGAGGAACCCGTGTCATAGAAAAGGTGTCTGTCTGTCTGTGTGTGCATTTTTTTTATTCTGTTATATTGCAGTATATTTTTATATTATTTTTTTTTATTGTGAACATTTTCCCACAGTTTTAATTTAATTGTAATTTAATTGGAATGTCATATGTAGGCATATCAAACGCAGCCAGGGGCGCTGTACACATTCTGGACCCACAATCCGTGGAAAACCTGTGATCGACTCGCCCGTCATGTTTTTGGCCATTAATAAATCTTATGCCCAGATCAACCAGTGACCGTTAACATCAACTCATCTGGGTCTTGGAACAGCAGAAACACGGGGTGGCTGGGATATGACTGTGCAAAGCTATGGCTCAGTTGTCCCAGCTTTTCCTGGATTCATGGGTCCCAACTGGCCCTTTTCTCAGAATATATGAAATGCGTTATCTTTGGAAGGAGTGATCACATCTCCTCCATTTGAAAAGATTTGTGATGAATTTTTACAGATATTCCTATCAAATGGAGATTGTTCTCTATCCTCACCCCCACACTCGCCTGTGCGGCTTCCTGTGACGTGATAATGATCTGTGTTCAGGTGCTGATCGCCAATAACGGCATTGCGGCAGTGAAGTGCATGCGCTCCATCCGCCGCTGGTCCTACGAAATGTTCCGCAACGAGAGAACCATCCGCTTTGTCGTGATGGTGACGCCGGAGGATCTGAAAGCAAATGCAGGTCTGACGCCGAACTCCAGTCCACGTTACCTTTGTGTTGCTCAGTTCCATCACCTGCTGTTGTGTTCTGAGTAACGGGGTGGATGTGATCATTATTATTATTATTATTATTATTATTATTATGTGTTGTATTTTAGAGTATATTAAGATGGCAGATCATTATGTACCGGTTCCTGGTGGGCCGAACAACAATAACTATGCCAACGTGGAGATGATCGTGGACATCGCAAAGAGAATTCCAGTACAGGTAAAAAATAATAATAATAATTCCCAGAATTCCCCTCACAGACAATGTTACTAATGTTGGGTTTATTTTTAATTTTGAATAAATGATGACGACGGCTGTGAGAGTAACACTGATTTCCTGCCTCTAGGCGGTGTGGGCTGGTTGGGGTCACGCGTCAGAAAACCCGAAGCTTCCAGAACTGCTTCATAAAGTGGGAATTTCATTTTTAGGTACAAATCCAGCAAATTAAACTCGTTTATATTTGTTTAACTGTTTATTTTATCTTAAAAAAAAATCAGTCATGTATTTTTGTAGTATTCATTAATATCATCTTTTGCCGTGTGTGTGTGTGTGTGTGTGTGTGTGTGTGCGTGCGTGCGTGCGTGCGTGCGTGCAGGACCATCCAGTAAGGCCATGTGGGCTCTGGGTGATAAAGTAGCATCTTCCATTGTGGCTCAGACTGCAGGAATCCCCACTTTACCCTGGTCTGGATCTGGTAACGTTTCCCTCTTTACTACTGTCTATTATTTCTGACTCCACACACACACACACACACACACACTGGGAAGTTTTCTCCCTGCTTTGACTTACATAAAGGCAGTACTAAAACATTTATAGTGAGTTCCATGATACAGAAACTGTTAATGCTCACCGTATCAATTATTCCACAACATCTGAATAAACGTGCAGTAATTGATATGGTGAGTATTAACAGTTCCTGTATTACAGAACTCACTATAAATATTTTAGTACTGTGTCTGGGGCACAACACCAACAATGTCCACATGTGTGAGTTTGCAGAAATGTGCACACGTAAAGTAAGAAAGTAAGCTGCGACGTGCAAGTGCACTCAGCGCTGTCGGTGGTGGCGCGCGTGAATATTTTTCCCACCTTTTCTTCATTTATTGGGTTGCCTATGTGAGCACGGACGTGACAACAAAATCGAGCTTATGGTTTTACAGCATTTCCATAAGAATGGCGCTCTGGAGCGCCGCTGTTATGTTTGCCTGCTGCAGTAGGTATCATTATTATCCAGAATACTTATTATTATACTTCACCTACTGAGGTCAAAATTTCCCGGATTAATGAGGCCTGGGCTGTTGAGATACCCCACACAAATTATATATGAAAGCGTGTGGCTCAATCAGGAATGGTGCGGAATAGCTTTTGCTAGCGATTTAAGTTACCATGGCAACCAAAAATTAAAAAAACCTGCGAAAAAATTCCCATAGTTATAAATCGTGGAATGATGGAAAAACAAGACTTTAAACAGGTGACAGAACTCAGGTGTACTTTATTGAGTTAGACCATTACACTTTAAGTTTGATAAATTTTACAGAAACTGTCTGTGGGTGACATCATCACAGTGTGAGCAGGTGTTAAAATTCTCCAAACTACTCGCCCTCAGGACCACATTTCGCTCTACGCACAGAGTTCCTGGTAAAAACATGGATAATTTCGTTCTCTTATATATTATATAGTATGATTATTAAATTGGAGAAACTTGCACGGTTTTTTTTCTCAGCAGGTTCTCCTGAGTTCATTACAGAAGTTTTCTTTTTTTGTTATTATTATTATTGTTATTAGGTTTTGTGTTCTATAAACTGTTTTTCTTGTAGAGGTTTAATGTTATGTGGATTAAGATACTTGAAACACTAAAACTCTCCTTTTCTTTGGTGATAAATATTACGGGTGTAAATATTTCAGCGAATTACTTTATTAAAACCTAATATTGTGTGTGTTAATCTTTGGTAACAGGATGTTAATTCATACTGTATTGTGCTGCCGTTCCATTTCTCATTATTCTGTCTCTGTACAGGACTGAAGGTTGTGTGGGAGGAGGAGGAACGGAGATTGGGTCATGTGATCAGCGTCCCGCCTGAGCTCTACGCCAAAGGCTGTGTTAGAGACGTGGACGAAGGGCTGGGTGTAAATACAGACTTGGCTTCCCTTCGTTTAATACACATTCACTTTAACCTCCTCAACTCTGCCTCTCACCATTAATGCTAGTCATCACCTTTTTAACTAATCTGTTGTGATGAGTGTGAGACTGGATTTAGGAATGTAATATGGTGTGTGTGTGTGTAGAGTGCAGAGAAGATTGGTTATCCTGTAGTGATCAAGGCGTCTGAAGGTGGAGGAGGGAAAGGAATCAGGAAAGTGGACAATGCTGAAGATTTCCCAGGTTTCTTTAGACAGGTACACACACACACACACACACACACACAAAGGTAGACTCATCAGTGCTGTATATGAATGCTATAAATAATCCCTGTGGATGGAAGTCATGAATCATTGATTAAACTGAAGGTTGGTGTAGTAGGATGTTAATGGTTCCTGTACTGAGTGTTAATAGTTCCTACGTTCTGGATCATGTGATATGTCTGTGTTATGGTATGTTAAATGACCCACACTTTCACAATATATTAATGCAAGTGAATTGTTTATGGTGATCAATCAGGTCCAGGTGGAGGTGCCCGGCTCCCCCATCTTCATCATGCAGCTAGCGCAACATGCTCGCCACCAGGAGGTGCAGATCCTGGCGGACGAGTACGGGAACGGCATCTCTCTGTTCGGAAGAGACTGCTCCATCCAGCGACGCCACCAGAAGATCATCGAGGAGGCTCCGGCCACCATCGCCTCAGCCTCCAACCTCCAGCAGATGGAGAGGGTGAGTGTTTATAGAGTCTAACAGCAGGAAGTCGAGGTGATGAGAATGTTTCTAATGGGATTTGTTTTGTTTGTAATATCAGTATGCGGTGCACATGGCGAAGATGGTGGGTTATGTAAGTGCGGGGACAGTAGAGTACCTGATTTCAGAGGACGGCAGTTTCCACTTCCTGGAGTTGAACCCCAGGCTGCAGGTGGAGCATCCGTGCACAGAAATGATCGCAGACGTTAATCTCCCAGCTGCACAACTACAGGTCGTGAACACCTCCCATCACTGGTCACATCACTGTAGATGCACTCACACCTGGAAATGACATCACTTTACACTAACAGTGGGCAGTAAAAGTACTGTATACTTCAATACTGTACTTAAGTACAGTTTCTCTATTTATCTGTACATTAGTTGAGTAATAATTTAACTGTCTGTACTTTCTACATTTTACATTTTGAAAGCTGGGTACTTAAGTTAGTTGTAATTCCTTAAAGAGCTATTTATGGTTTTAACTTGTTTCATGGCGTACCACCTCTGGGGGGAGAGTACTACGAGAAAACAAACGTGTTAGAAAATCAGACGGTGCGTCTGGAAATTTTGTGTCATATTGACAGTGACTGAAAACATACAAGATATTCTAGAAATTAGGTTAGAGAGACACAATTCTCTCTCTCAGCTAAGCTACACAATTCACTCTCGCTCTTTCTCTCTCTGTCTCTCATAGCTAAGCTACACAGTTTACTCTCTCTCTCTCACACATACAATCTCTCTCGCCCTCTGGCCAGCCCCAATGACACAACACGACTAGCTGAAAACACAACGCGTGGTGGCTTTGCAGGCGCGGTACAAAATCACTAATGTTGTGCTTATTGATTGAATTAAAACAAATCATGAATATATGTACTTTTTAACTTTGGGAAGCTGAAAGTGATCGTTCCTCCAGTTGGCACTAAACCATAAGTGTTCTGTTCTTATAATCTGTGCAGATTGCGATGGGAATCCCTCTGCACAGGATTAAGGACATCCGGGTGCTGTATGGTGAGTCTCCGTGGAATGACACGCCCATTAATTTTGAGGATCCGGAGTGCATCCCCTGTCCTCGAGGACACGTCATTGCTGCTCGTATCACCAGCGAGAACCCGGATGAGGTGAGTGTGTGAGGCTGGGACTCGGCACAAACCCCCAGTTTATAAATGACTGTAGTATTATACGGTGTATGTATCCACGCATGTTTATTTTGTGCAGGGCTTTAAGCCGAGTTCGGGCACAGTGCAGGAGCTGAACTTCCGCAGCAGTAAGAACGTGTGGGGGTACTTCAGCGTGGGGGCCACCGGGGGGCTGCACGAGTTCGCCGACTCACAGTTCGGACACTGTTTCTCCTGGGGAGAGAACCGAGAGGAGGCCATCTCGTCAGTATCATCATCACATGACCTCACCATCGCACCACACCTGCTCCACAGTACACTGCAGCTAATGCTCAGATCCATTCGCTGTTTTCCTCAAAATGGAGTTCAATACAGTTTATTCATATTTCCTTACATAAACAGTGCTCTCTAGCAAAGTAGGCAATCCAAATTTAAATAACAATAATAATCAGTATGCTCAGAAAATATAGATTTTTAATTTAAAGTAGTTAGAAAAAATCTGCTGAAATAATGCAGGGGGTTCATCTGCAATCATTTCAGTTGCAATTACAATCTTTCCATTTCCATGGAAACTAATTTAACATTTAAAAATATGAGTGGTAAATCGAAAACAGTATGTGACTCTTTTATCAACTTATGCGAGGGGGGATATAGTCATCAGTACGTCTGTCCACCCATAATCGCTTCAGTTCTGGGCCAGAACTCGTAAAAAGGTACAAAATTCTTCATCAAACTTGGTGATATTTTGATAGGTCATCTCCAGATAACTCTTCTTAAAAATATTAACAATTCATAAAATAATTTGTAAAATATTTTCTACAAGAACATAGTAGGGCTGAAGTGCCTGAAGTGGCTTAATGGCTGAAGTGCCCTTAAGTAAGGCGCCTATCCCCAACTGCTCTCCATGCGCCCCCAATGTGTGTGGCAGCCCACTGCGCTGAGTGTGTGTGTGTGAGTGTGTGTGTGTGTGTGTGTGTGTGTGTGTGCTCACTTTGGATGGGTTAAATGCAGAGGCAATAATTTCCCTTGTGGGATTTATACAGTATAGCAAATCAAAAATAAATAAACGTCTGTTGGATACTGTAGTGTATCCAACAATTTTTTTTTTCCTCAAATTATAATTTTTTTTTTCCGGTGTTTGTTTGTTTGTTTGTTTTTAACCAATATATATAAAATTTCATCCATTGATTTGCTAAGCAAGGGTTAATGTGAATAACAGAGTGCATTGCTTTGTGCAGTAACATGGTGGTGGCCATGAAGGAGTTGTCTATCCGAGGAGATTTTAGGACCACAGTGGAGTATCTAATCAAGCTGCTGGAGACGGAGAGCTTCAGGAACAATGACATCGACACGGGCTGGCTGGATCACCTGATCGCTGAGAAAGTACAGGTACGAGTCACCATAGGATCTGGTGTAGGCTATGATTTAACAAACAGCCTCTATACACACACACACACCTATAGGATTTCTCTTTGAATATTCAACTATGTGTGTGTAGGCGGAGAGACCGGACACCATGCTGGGAGTGGTGTGTGGGGCGCTACACGTCGCTGATGCTAGTTTCAGGAAAAGCATGTCTGACTTTCTGCACTCTCTTGAGAGGTGAAATGATTCCACGTCTATTACAGCTTTCTAATCAGATCACAGTTACAGTCAAGCCTCAAAAGTCATTTTATTTATCCTTACATTAAATATACATCATTTTATGTTCACTGAATGTTATTTATGGTATGCTTTTAGAGGTCAGGTGTTACCTGCTGCTAGTCTGGTGAACACAGTGGAGGTGGATCTGATCTATGAGGGGATTAAATACTGCCTTAAGGTAATGAGTTTATAAACCCTGAACAGTTCATTTTAATTATAATTCTAACAATCGTTTTAGTAACTCGTGATTTAGAATTTTGGCAACATTAAGCATTTCATAGATTCTAATATTTTGTGTGTGTGTGTGTGTGTGTGTGTGTGTGTGTGTGTGTGTGTGTGTGTTGCTGTAGGTGGCCCGTCTGTCTCCCACTACCTACGTGATCATAATGAACGGCTCGGACATCGAGATCGACGTACACAGACTGAGCGACGGAGGCCTGCTCCTCTCCTACAGCGGCAGCAGCTACACCACCTACATGAAGGAGGAAGTAGGAAGGTAGTACTTCCTGTCTTATGACCTTTTCCTCCCAATAGAGTGTCCTTCCTACAGTATTCCTTTCCTCCTGTGCTGCTGTATTCCATCTAGGACTGATTTTACAATGATAAATAATCTGTGTTATACACTCAGGGTGTGTTTAGTTGTACTAGTTACCTTTATGTGACAGTTTAGTTTTAGGGTCTGTTATAGTAAATGTATAAGAAGGTTTTTTTTGTTTTATTTGTGTTAGAGCCACTTGTACACCATATACAAAGTGGTAAATAGTTTAGAATATTGATTATTTTGAGATAATTGATTTGATTTATACCCAAAAGTCCATAAGCAGTTCCATAGTTTAATTAATATATTGTTTCCTTAAAAGTCTTAAGGACTTCCGAGTTCGTACTGGCCATGAGACGCCTGTGTATTAGTTTCTTGAGGACTATGGAACCGAGTGAGCATACTAGTTAATGACCGTGTACAAACTGTTTTCCACAATAACGCTCGTTTGTTTGTTTGCACATTTTGTCTTGTCCAAAGAAGATGATTTTCTGTAAATGTTGAAACGAAGGTCACAGCCTGTGTATTTTTATTTACACGCTCGGGCTCTATAGTGGAAGTGAACAGCGCCACACTAACAGTTTGGTTCTGTCTAGTTACCGGATCACCGTGGGCAATAAGACGTGCGTGTTCGAGAAGGAGCGAGACCCCACGATGCTGCGTTCTCCCTCTGCTGGTAAACTGCTGCAGTACATCATAGAGGACGGGGCACACGTGACTGCCGGACACCCGTACGCCGAGATCGAGGTGATTAAATACCACAGTGAAAATGAAGCACGGAAAGGTTGATATATCAGTTGTATCAGAGCGTGGGAAGATGTTTGAAATATTTAACATGCTGCATAATATCAGGCTTTATTTTTTTGTATTGTGTTTGTGTTATCATCGTAAACAAATGGAATTATACAGTATTTACATATTTCACTGATCTACTCCTGTGTGTAGGTGATGAAGATGGTGCTGACCCTGAGTGTTCAGGAATCAGGTCATGTGCACTTTGTTAAGAGACCTGGAGCTGTGCTGGAGCCCGGCTGTGTGGTGGCTCATGTCGACCTGGATGTCCCGAGCACCATTCACCCTGTAACATAAACACAGCACTGTTCTTATCAGCTAACCCACATTATTAAACATGTTCCTGTATATACTGAACTGTTCTGTAAATGAATGACCGATTGCCTTTTAATATTAAATCTAAAATAAATGAAAAAACATTGATTGTGTATTGATGGTATAATTGCGCAACATCGTTGTGCCCATCTGCAGGTACATCTGAACACCGAGCCATTACCTGCGCAGGAGCCACTGCCCATGGTGGGGGAGAAACTGCACCAGGTCTTCCACAGCATGCTGGAGAACCTGATGAAGGTCATGGATGGATACTGTCTCTCTGAACCCTACTTCAGCAAGAGAGTGAGACACACAGACAGTTTACTGACATTAGCATAGCACTACATAGCTTTTAAAGCTTTATTACATGTATAATCACTCCTTGTGATTATTATTATGCTTTTGCACATATCATTACCTTGTTCCCATGGTAACAGGGTTGTTTTGTGCTGAAGACACAGTATATGTTTTGTGTGACACCCCGGTGTTGTATGTTTGTGTTACTGAGTCCTGATTCTTTGCGTCTCGTTTGTTCAGTTGAATAAGTGGGTGGACTCTCTGATGCGAACTCTCCGTGACCCCTCGCTTCCGCTGCTGGAGCTGCAGGACATCATGACCAGCATTTCAGGTCGTATCCCAGTCACGGTGGAGAAGGTCATCCGCAAAGTCATGGCCCAGTACGCCAGCAACATCACCTCCGTGCTGTGCCAGTTCCCCAGCCAGAGGGTGGGTATAGGGTTGATCACATGGGCTTCCCTGGTTTCATGCCTATGAATTCTATCTGTAAAGTACAATATCAATGGTGTCGTTAATTAATTCACAGTAAGATTTCTAAAGATGTGTGATTTTGGTCTAGATTGCAAATATTCTGGACAGTCATGCAGCCACTCTGCAGCGGAAAGCAGACCGTGAGGTTTTCTTCATGAACACTCAGAGCATTGTACAGCTGGTACAGAGGTGAGAGAGCCTGGCTTTATAACGTTTAATGCTCCCTATCTGCATGAGTCTGAGGTACAGAGTGAGCTCTGGAGCACTTCGGTAAATGCAGATCTTGCATGTAAGGAGATAAAATCAACTAAAGTATATGCTAAAAGTTGTTAGCTGTCTGTTCTGTGTATGCACTGGAGTCTGTTTATAAGAAACAGATAAACCGTGTTGAAGTGAGCCACACAACACTATTCCAGCCAATCACTGACAAGGGAAAAGTGTGCTGGTCCACATCACAACTGCATCCAAAATCCCACTCATCAAGTGCCCTATCACATACAACAATCACCAACCAGGGAGGGGTGTAAGCAAGCACATGCCCCTTTTGTGACATGCGACATTTCACCCGTCTCTTTACAAACTGCTGCGCATGCGTATTTGGAGGCGGCCTAACACTCAGAGGAAAAGCGCTATCCACCCCTTTTGTATGAATGAGCTCACTGACGCCCATGGATTGGTTGGTGATAGCTGCGAGTGACGGGAGCGTATGCCATCCCTCCCTCCCATGAGCATTTATTTTTTTTTGATTGACTGAAGGGGAGATAAGGGTGTGTGGGGGTCAGATTTTTTGAATGAGCCCTGAAAGGAGCCATGTGTCTCACTGTGTATGGCTGTTTAGTTCATATATTAAGCTCTTTCTCCAGACTTGCTTGTTCATGTAAGTATTTTTATATTGTTTGTGTTTGTGCAGATATCGCAGTGGCATCCGAGGTTATATGAAGACTGTAGTCTTGGACTTGCTGCGGCGTTACCTGCAGGTGGAGAAACAGTTTCAGCAGGGTAACAATGACAACACATGTTCCTAAAATCACTTCACTCTCCAGTCATTTCTCCCAATATTCTAAATCTAATCCACTTCAGTGTACACACAGATACCTTCCTGTATGCTTGCTTGATTTTATTTCATTAACAGAGGAGGGTGTGTATATATAGTTCTGGTCCTTCAGTAGCTTTTACATTTTAAGCAACCAGAGCGACTTACATTTTTGTCTCATTTATACTACTGCCCAGTTCAGACTTTGTCATGAGCCCAACAGTGGCAGCTTGGTGGTTTTGAACCCTTGACCTTCAGATCAGTAACCCAGACCCTTAACCACTAAGTCACTACTGCCGCATGATTTTGTTTCAGTGCTTTCATTTTGTGCTTTATATGTAAATCTCTCACATTATGGCAGTTTTAAAGTCTGCATGAACAGAATTTGTGAGCGGAAACTTTACCGCGTGAGTGCTTTTCTGCTCTGCGTGCACAGTGCACAAGACAACCCACGATGGCTGGCATGCTTAATCACTCCTGCTCAGTGCTAACGCATGATTCAGCTGCTCTAGTTATGAGATGTCTATGATGAAAGCATATCTTTAGCAGAAAGTCGGACATTAACTGACCTCACTGTAAAAAGGAAACAGTCAATCAAAGCAGCAGAGACACCAGCAACTTTGCCTGCCTCAAAAGTCTCAAAGAACCTTCCGAGTGAGCGCATGTGTGCAGTAGAATGAGACGAGACAGCACTCATCCCAGCCTGTGCATGTGGGGAGCGAAAACATGCCCTTGCGAGTGGTGCTTTCTGCTCTCGAAGACCTTTGTGTGCACGCTAATGTGGTTTTGATCTCCCGCGGGTTCTGAGACTAATTAAACGCTGTATCATGCACAATCCTCTCTTATCTGTCTCAGGTACGTATGATAAGTGTGTGATAAACCTGCGAGAGCAGTACAAGCCGGATATGACGCCTGTGCTCGAACACATCTTCTCCCATGCTCAGGTGTCCAAGAAGAACATCCTCGTCTCCATGCTGATTGTAAGACCAACATGATTGACAAGTCTCAGCTTTTCATAGAGAATTTTTTATATTTATATCATGCTATGTGTTTTATTCAGGTGGTACCACATATTCATGTACTTTTCTGGCACGGTGTGTGTTGTCAGGAGACTCTTTTGATTTAATATGCCTGGATTATTTTGCAGTAATTACTAGATAATTATTAGAGGTTTGCCCTTTTCTTAAAAAAATTAATGATTGAGTCTCATGCAAGAAATGTGATTTAATAAAATTAAAAAAATTGTCTTTGGTTGTAAGTGATAAAATTAGGTGTTGCTGATGGACTGGCTGGGTGTGTTGTGATTGGCAGGATCAGTTGTGCGTAAGGGACCCGATGCTGACGGACGACGTGGTGGTGGTGCTGAACGAGTTCACGCAGCTCAGTAAAATGGAGAACTCAAAGGTGGCGCTGTGTGCCAGGCAGGTAAGTCGGCAGGACAGGACCGCTGACCTTTGACCTGTGATGCAGTTTATAATGGTTTGTAGTGTATTGTGTAATTCTGTAGAGTCTGTTAGGTTTGTTGTGTTGTGTTGCACTTGAAGGCATGTGTATGTTTCCTTCTGCTCCAGGCGAGTAGACCAGTAGGACTATGAGCTGATGATATTTTACATTCCATGACGTGTGTATAAAGTGGTTATGTTATAAGGAGTGTGTATTTTTTTTCTTTCACAGGCATTAATTGCGTCCCATCTGCCCTCATATGAAGTGAGGCACAACCAGGTGGAGTCCATCTTCCTGTCTGCTATAGACATGTACGGTCATCAGTTCTGCCCCGAGAACCTCAAGGTGAACTAGAAGTATTATAATCACAACACTATACCAGAGTATACTATTCTAATGAAACAGACTGTTATAGGTGTGTGTGTGTGTGTGTGTGTGTTTGTTTCCTCCCACAGAAGCTCATCCTGTCTGAGACCTCCATCTTTGATGTTTTGCCCAGCTTCTTCTACCACAGTAACCGTGTGGTGTGTATGGCTGCATTAGAGGTAAGCACACAGGTTTCCTTCTCTGTTCTTCTGTCTTGTCTGTACAGAGTTTATCAGAGATGATATAATGTGTGAGTTTTATAACAGGTTTGTTGCATAAGGTTGTAAATGTATGGGGTGTTTATTATTATAATAGTTATATGAGGTTCTGTATGTTGTGTGTGCATGTATGTGGTTGGAGGTGTTACAGTAGCAGAAGGTTTTATGTGGTGTGTGTGTGTGTGTGTGTGCGCGTGTGTTGAGGTGTATGTCAGGAGGGGGTATATAGCGTACGAGTTGAACAGTCTGCAGCATCACCAGATGAAAGATGGCACATGTGCTGTACACTTTCAGTTCATGCTTCCTTCATCCCACCCTAACAGGTAACACACACACACACACAAGCATATGAGCCACACCTGTATGTTTATAAATTAAAAGATGTTTGTGTTCAAATGTAGCATCACAATTAAATAAATAATAATATAGACAAATATCTAGTTATGTGGCTGCTTATGAGCCAACCTAAAAAAATGGGGCTCTTTATTTTTCTTCTTTTAGTTATTTTTCTTATGCGTTACCATGGCGACACAATTAGACAAAAACCACTACCAAAGAATCCTATTGAAATGAATGGGGATCGGTTGACAAACAATCATGAAACTCACCTCACTTACTCCCATAATTTTCACTTTACACCAATAAATTTTACATCATGATGGAGGAAAATCTGTGGTGGTTTTGACCATGTAACTTTCGAGTCAACAGCACTTGTAGAAATTATGATGGTGAACCTCTGACTGACAATTGCACCAGGAAATTCTACATTAAACTTAATACAAAATACAGCTTTTTAAAATCATTTTGAGAGTAATTTTTAAACCCTTTTTACACTAAAACAAAATCATTTATATCACCGCGTTCAACAAATTCTTGGCTCTCAAACGCTGTCAACCTCATTGCGATGGGAAATACGGTATTAAATCAGAAGTCCAAAAGAGAGACATGCGCCATTGCCTTTCTCACTCAAAAATGTGTGTGTAACTGGTACTAGCTTAATCTCTATGACAACGACCAGCTGTGTCCTACAGCACATTAAAACACAAAAACGAGTCCTGCGCACACATGCGCCTCCTTGGCTCCAGACAGGCAGATGGAATATGTAATAGAATAAATATGTAAATATGTACAGATATGTATGTGTGTCTAAATAACTCTTTTAAAAAATAAACTCTTCAAAAAAAAAACAAAAGAATTCAAAAAAAAAAAAAAAAAAAATATATATA
>JAOUQZ010000027.1:17297333-17324813 GCA_028564935.1 Neosilurus hyrtlii
CGAAAATAAGCCCTATGGTGTTTTTTGAACCGAAAAAAAAAATAAGACAGTGTCTTATTATCGGGGAAACACGGTATCATGATTTAGATCTTGTTTTATTTAACTTGAACATTTAGACTAGGTGTCCCAACTTGTGGTTCTGTTAGCAAAGCCATACACATGTGAGTTATTAAAGCCACCTGTTTAACAGTGTAACATTTTTCTTCATGGTTTTCATGTACTTTTTTTTTGTAAAGATCTGTAGCACCATTTCTACTGTTTGTATATTTATCTTTGTGTTTATATGTTTTAAAGAGGGAATTTCCTAAGTTCTTCACATTCCGAGCCAGAGATGAGGTAAAGAATTAAAAAATATCTAAAAATGTAATTATCAAAACATGCACCCATGTGCCTTATTAAGTCTCCTGTGGCTTATTTGTGTGTGTGTGTGTGTGTGTGTGTGTGTGTGTGTGTGTGTAGTTCCAGGAGGATCGTATTTATCGGAACCTGGAGCCAGCTCTGGCCTTCCAGCTGGAGCTGAACCGTATGAGGAACTTTGCCCTGACTGCCATACCCTGTGCCAACCACAAGATGCACCTGTACCTTGGAGCTGCCCGAGTCGAGGAGGGAACTGAGGTCACCGACTACCGCTTCTTCGTCAGAGCCATCATCCGCCACTCTGACCTCATTACCAAGGTAATAGGCATGGAAAATAGTGGCTATAGTATTACATGGTGTATTTGTGTCATATTAGAACTGATAGTTACAGCCCAAAATACATATACATTTATTTATAGAGTTCAATCCATATGGACCAGGATATAAATGCACCAAGAGGTGAAACCTGTAGGTGAACATAAATACTGCTGGTCTGCTACAGGAATCTCTACTGATATATGCAGAGATATGGGTTGGAACACTAACACACTTATTTGTGTGTGTGTGTGTGTGTGTGTTTATTCAGGAGGCATCATTCGAGTACCTTCAGAACGAGGGTGAGCGTTTGCTCCTGGAGGCGATGGACGAGCTGGAGGTGGCCTTCAGTAACACACACACACGCACAGACTGCAACCACATCTTCCTCAACTTTGTCCCCACTGTCATCATGGATCCCATTAAGGTCAGAAACTAAAGCACACATTACGCAGATCTGTGATTCTGTGTGTCATACACCCATATTAAATTATACTTCTCCAGAACACTGTGTTCTGATAGGCTGAAGCCAGTAGTGATATTAGACAGGGGAAAACTGACTAATTCAGCATTGGGTGATTGTCATTTAGAAACCAATGGCGTCTTTTATAAGCATGTCTACAGTAGTGCTTGAAAGTTTCACACAAGTCACAGAATTTTTACAAAAGTCCTCAGATTACATGAAAGGAACCCAATTCAGCAACTAAGACAAAAATAATACATGTGATAATTTATTTATGAGGAAAATGATTCAGTAGTGCATATCTGTGAGTGGCAACAGTATGGAAATGTTTGCTTTCAGACCCCTTTGTGCAGTAAAATCTGAGGTAAATGTTTGTGGTAACTGTTGATCAGTCCAGCACGTTTACTTAGAGGAATTTTAGCCCGTTTCTTCTTACAAAACTACTTCAAGTCCTTTCACAACTTTTTGATTGGATTAAGGCCAGGGTTTTAACTTGGTCATTCCAAAACATTATTTTTATTCATTTTTGATTTTAACTATTTTTGTTGTTAATTAAGTATACAATGCATTATATCTTTAGGGTTGTTGTGTTGCCCCATTTTCTTCCGAAATTTAATTCCCGGACAGATATCCTGATATTTTCCTTTAGATTTTATTGATATAATTCAGAACTCATTGCTTCATCAATGATGACAAACTGTCCTGGCCCGGATGCAGCAAAACAGGCCCAACCCATGATACTACCTCCACTACTACCTTTCACAGAGGATGAGGTTCTTTTCTTTCTCCAAACATAATGAACACTTCTCATTTCAGCCAAAAAGAGTTCTATTTTGGTCTCATCCATCCACAAAATGTTCCCATTAGCATTCTGGACTGCATTTGTTTACATGATCTTTAACAAAGTGTAGTAGAGCAGCAATGTTCTTTTTGGACAGCAGTGGCTTTGTCCTTGCAACCCTGCCATGCACGCCGTAGTTGTCCAGTGTTTTCCTGATGGTGGATTCAAGAGCATTAACATGTGAGGGAGGAATTTAGCTTCTTAGTCCTTAGGGTCTTTTTCTACTTGTTGGACTTGTGAAAATCTGAATATGTTTAACGTTAAATTCATGGAGTAA
Organism: Neosilurus hyrtlii; assembly: GCA_028564935.1. Taxonomy (NCBI): domain Eukaryota; kingdom Metazoa; phylum Chordata; class Actinopteri; order Siluriformes; family Plotosidae; genus Neosilurus; species Neosilurus hyrtlii. Next base: position 17,299,587 of record JAOUQZ010000027.1, read on the forward strand.
TATAGAAAATTCTCCAGAGTTTGTAAACTTTTAAGCACCACTGTATATGTCCAGACAGATTTAAATTAAGCATATTATTTTTCCAGCAGTACTACACTAATCCGCCGCCTCTGTGATTACTGGCTGGTAGTACTTGATGACATAAGAAATGTCCTGTGTGTCTGTGATGCTGTCAGATTGAGGAATCGGTCCGCTCCATGGTAATGCGTTACGGACGGCGTCTGTGGAAGCTACGAGTGCTGCAGGCTGAGCTGAAGATCAACATCCGCCTCACGCCAAACGGCATCACCATTCCCATCCGCCTGTTCCTCACCAATGAGAATGGCTACTACCTTGACATCAGTTTATATGAGGAGGTCACAGACACTGCGTCGGGCCAGGTATATGCACACACACACACACTTTGTCCTGCACAAGTCAGTGACTGTTGCTGGTAAAAATAGATTTCTGCAGTTATCTGTGTTTTGCAGATCATGTTTAAGTCGTACACAGAGAAACACGGCCCCCTGCACGGCATGCTCATCAATACTCCGTATGTCACTAAAGACCTGCTGCAGGCCAAACGCTTCCAGGCCCAGAGTCTCGGCACCACATACGTTTATGACTTCCCTGAGATGTTCCGCCAGGTGTGTGTCACGCTCTCCACCCACTCTCCATGTCTTGTTTGTTTAGTTCCAGACCATGGGGTTAACAAGTATATGTGATGACGTGTTACCGTTTCCCTCAGGCTCTGTTTAAGCTGTGGGGTCCAGGGGATAATTACCCTACAGATGTGCTGATGTGTAACGAGCTGGTGCTGGATACTCAGGGTCGACTGGTGCAGATGAACCGACTGCCTGGAGACAACGAGGTAACACACTGCCGAACTGATATTGAGTCACATGCTAAGTGCTAACTCTATAAAGGATGTTTTCATGGTGATGATCCTGAATTTTGCTTAATTCTAGACCTGCTCCAGACGTCTCCCAAACTAATTAAATATCAAATGATTTTTCAGGTAGGCATGGTGGCTTTCCGCATGAGGATGAAGACGCCAGAGTACCCTGAGGGGCGTAGTATCATTGTGATCTGTAATGACATCACGTACCAGATCGGCTCGTTCGGGCCTCAGGAGGACCTGCTGTTCCTGCGCGCGTCAGAGTTGGCGCGAGCCGAGGGGATCCCCCGCGTTTACATCGCTGCCAACAGCGGGGCTCGCATCGGCCTTGCAGAGGAGATCAAGCACATGTTCCAGGTGGCCTGGCTTGACCCCACTGACCCCTACAAGGTGAATGACCTCAGATCTTTCCTTCTTTAAGGGTGTATTAAAAGCTTGCAGTGACATTATGCTTTTTCTTACACTTCTCATGCAAAATAATACCCAGATGTCATCAGTAGTACACACACTCATTCACTGTAGGTACTTATGTAAATAAATAAATCCGGTGAACAGGATTTAGGCTGAAATAACACCATGAACATCAGACAGTGGTGATATTAGAGATGTACAGTGTGGAGTAATATCACAGCATCGTGGTTTTGTATTTTGTAGGGTGTTTTGACTGTTTGTGTGTGTGTGTTTTCCTGCAGGGTTTTAAGTATTTATATTTGACACCTCAGGATTACACTCGCATCAGCTCCACCAACTCCATCCACTGCCGCCATGTGGAGGAGGAAGGAGAGTCCCGGTCAGTCATGTTATACTGGATTATGTTTAGTTTTTGTTATTTTACACACATTTATCTTTTGTGTTTGTTGTGATTACTGTGTATAACTAATCAGCTGCTTTGATTGTGTGAACTGCTGCAGGTACATCATAACTGACATCATTGGGAAGGAGGATGGGCTTGGCGTAGAGAACCTCCGAGGGTCAGGGATGATCGCGGGCGAGTCATCACAGGCGTATGAGGAGATCGTCACTATCAGCATGGTGGGAGCATCCTGTTTTCTGCTGCATGCACAGCTAGATGTGTAATCATTTCCAGGCTGTGTCGCTGATTATGATGGAGATGATGTGTTGTGTTGTTTAGGTGACCTGTCGGGCGATAGGTATCGGCGCGTACCTGGTTCGATTGGGACAGAGAGTGATTCAAGTGGAAAACTCACACATCATCCTGACTGGAGCCGGAGCATTAAACAAGGTGCTGATACTTTATTACACAGATAACAGTGTAATTTAGATACAGACAGGTCGCTCTCATAATCATGACCTTTCACATGGTATTCACATTTATGTTTCACTCAACCTTGTGCACCGTATATCTGCTCTGTTTTCCGCAGTGTTTTTGTGGAAAACCTATTTTATGGTTCTTTTCCCATTGGTATTGTTCAGGTTCTTGGTCGTGAAGTTTACACCTCTAACAACCAGCTGGGCGGAGTGCAGATCATGCACAACAACGGAGTCACACACACCACAGTGCCGGACGACTTCGAGGGCGTTTTCACCATCCTGCAGTGGCTTTCTTTCATGCCGAAGGTCAGTTTCATATTGTTCGGGTGTTTCCTGGAGTGCAGAAGCAAAAAAAAAACTAAAGAGAAAATATAGTTCCCGCTCAGTCATCATATTTCATTAAATAGATCCTACACTTTAGAATACACAAATAAAAACCCTGGAGGGATTTTTGTGCTTAAATGAAATATTAATATAAGAACTAATGCATTTCTTGTTGTTCTTGCTGTACTGGCAATGAGTTGAACTGAATTATATCACGTCATCATGTATTGTTGATCATGTTATCATATGATATATAAAGAGTTAACTCATATGGTTTGTGTTGTTAGAATAAGCACAGTCCTGCCCCCCTCATACCCCCTACTGACCCAGTGGACAGAGAGATTGAGTTTGTCCCTACCAAGGCTCCCTACGACCCTCGCTGGATGCTCTCTGGATGTCCTCATCCCAGTGAGAGGATTTATTACACATTTATTACAACTCTGTTTGTAATTTCTGTAAACTTTCATAATCTTTAAATGTCATACACCCTGTTATTATAAATAGATCTAAGATTTAAGAGACACAAACGATAACAGCCGAGATGCACACAGCATAGGCAGCTGTATAGCCATACATGTTTTTGATAAACACACACACATGTTTATATATATATATATATATATATATATATAAAATCATTATTTATGAATTATATTATTATTCATTGAATAATTAATAAGCGTGTAAATATTTATTAATTCATTGTATTTTGTATCTTTTAAGCTGTGAGGGGGGCGTGGCAGAGTGGCTTTTTTGACCATGGCACCTTCATGGAGGTGATGTCCACCTGGGCTCAAACTGTAGTGGTGGGCAGGGCTAGGTGAGATTACCCACAATTGTTTTTACCTTTCTACCACATATTATGATGTTTTTATTAACCAAGATGTTGTTTTTTTTTCTTCTTTTTTTCGCAGACTGGGAGGGATTCCTCTCGGGGTCATCACCGTGGAAACACGGACTGTTGAGATGACTGTTCCAGCAGATCCAGCCAATCTGGACTCAGAGGCGAGGGTGAGTGACGTAAAGCAGCTTCAGTGAAGCCTTTATTTTCTGACTTGTGTGAGAGTGGGATGATCTTGAAATTATAATCAGAGCATTTACATTTACAAGTGCCTTTGCTTGTGTGTGTGTGTGTGTGTGTGTGTGTGTGTGTGTGTGTGTATCAGATCGTGCAGCAGGCAGGGCAGGTGTGGTTCCCAGACTCAGCTTATAAAACAGCTCAGGCCATCAAGGACTTTAACAGAGAGAAGCTTCCACTCATGGTGTTCGCTAACTGGAGAGGATTCTCGGGAGGCATGAAAGGTGCAAAACATCTCCATATGAATGATTGTTTTGAAAATCACCTGTTAAACTGTTCAAAACAGAAAATACACATCAGTGATGACTGCTGTTGCTAATATTACCACTTCCTGTTTGTCAGATATGTATGATCAGGTGCTAAAGTTTGGTGCATACATTGTGGATGCCCTGAGAGAGTTCCATCAGCCTGTGCTGGTCTACATCCCCCCACATGCTGAGCTGAGAGGAGGATCATGGGTAGTGATCGATCCCACTATCAACCCTCAGTACATGGAGCTCTATGCTGACAGGGAGAGCAGGTGGAGTTGATTTATTGCTTCTTTAAGGATTTCCCCCTCTCACACGGGCACACACACAGACTCACAGTCTCCTTTATATTTGTATGTATGTGTGTATAGGGGAGGTGTGTTGGAGCCAGAGGGCACGGTGGAGATTAAGTTCAGAAGAAAGGATCTGCTGAAGACCATGAGGAGGATCGACCCGGAGTACTCCCGACTCTCCCAGCTGCTCAGTGAGTGGACTTTCATGTTGAGTGGAATAATTTTAGTGTTTCACGTTAGTGTATTGATTCTCCGTACCGGTGTTCTGGTTCTTGTCAGGTTCCCCAGATTTATCTGAGAAGGAGTGCAGTGATGTGGAAGCTCAGCTCAGAGCCAGAGAGGAGTTTCTGCTGCCCATCTATCACCAGGTGGCCATACAGTTCGTCGACCTCCACGACACACCCGGGAGGATGCAGGAGAAAGGAGTCATCACGGTACTGTATACTGTGATCTTCCTAAATAAAAGTTCTCTAAAATATTAATATATCACCTAATGTTTATTCAGGACTATTTATTCATTACTAGCAAAGACCTTCAACTTTAATGAGTCAACATCAATGCCACCTATAAAGATTTTACAAATGTAAAAAAATTCTTTGTGCTATGGATTGAGGAACTATGGCCTGTGAATGGCATCATAATTATCTTTGGACATTGCTATGGAGCCCCTCAATCAAAACCGTTAATCAGATAATCCTAAATGCTGTTTATTTACTACCTGTGGTGGTTTCCTGTTGTCATGTGTTTTGCAGGATATCCTGGATTGGAAGCACGCACGGTTGTTTTTTTACTGGCGTTTGCGGCGCCTCCTGCTGGAGGAGAAAGTGAAGAGTGAAATCGTGCAGGCCAACAGAGACCTGAGCAATGGCCATGTAAAGTCCATGCTGCGCCGCTGGTTCATCGAGACCGAGGGAACCGTCAAAGTAAGACATGCTTATAACGTACCTCCTCACTAACAACAAAAGTGCTTAAAGACGTCATCAAACACAAGCTTGAAGTGTCAGATGTTTAAATGATGAAGCATTCAGGTTTTTTTTAAAACAAAACACTGCATTACCATTTTGTAGTAATACAGTTCTAGTATTGATGTTCTTTATCAGCAAATAATTAAATAATTTGAAATAGATACAGATCCATAAATACTCCTCACAATGTTAGCAATATTAGCATGTGTAGCTTGTTTAAGTAGCTGGTTGGTATTTTGACATACAGTGGAGCATCTGTACATAGCGGCATATGATAAAAGACAGTTTTATGAGAAAAGTGACATGGGAAATTTTTTTTTTTGCACAAACAAATTGGGACAGGCCACATGATAGATCACCGCCAGCCAGAGGGTTGATTCATCTTTTAGAGATGTCATGCTGTCCATGTTTTTACACACAGTGAAGTATAACGATGAAGTCTTTATTGATAAATCTTTGTATTTTTCAGGCATATCTATGGGACAACAATAAAGTGGTGGTGGAATGGCTGGAGAAACATCTGTCACATCAGGATGGGCTGCGATCAGCCATTAGAGAAAACATCAAATACCTGAAGAGGGACTACGCCCTTAAGCACATCCGCAGGTAACCTAGATTGGTATGACTAGATTATAATAGTTATAGCCAGTAGGGATCTGTTGACGGCTCAGCTCCTTTCTTCACCCAAGTGTTCAAGACGTACAGTCAGAGAACTAATGATATATTTACATGTCAACCCATGGCCCATGGTGTTTGTAATAGAAAAACCATGATTAGCACAAACTCCAATAATAATAATACTAATAATAATAATAATAAAATGAACTAGATTGGGGTCAGATCACAGTGACTCATCTCCAGGTTTCACTACAGTTGCTCATGTGAACATTGAAGCCCCTCCACACCACCGTGGGATTGGATCGCCAAGGCCCCACCCTCAGCCGCTGCTTATATCGACAATGCACTGGACCACTATGGTTTCTTCCACAGGAGGGTAGGTCCTGTGGCTCTTTTGGACTAAGCCTGTCCCGGACCGAGGGGTCACCAACTAGCCCCTCCATCAGTGCTAGCTTCTGGGTGCCCAGTAGTGACTAGGAGCCGTGGTGGCTGAGCCCGGTTAAGGCTCAAGGTTACTGTCGGGTTCAAACCCCAGCACCAGAGAGCTGCCACTGTGGGGCTTTGTTTAAGGTCGTTAAATGCTAAAAGAAATTCCCTTGGGAATTACACCCTCAGACACATTATTACATACAAGGTAACTAGCATTAACCTCAAGCTCCTGCATAGGTAACTAATACACAAAGAAAGTAATATATTTCCAGATCAATGAATGTGTAGTTGAATAGTGTCATTAATTATGCACTGTGTCTGATTTCAGTCTTGTGGAGGCGAATCCAGATGTAATGATGGACTGCATGATCCACATGGCTCAGAACATCACTCCGTCTCAGAGAGCCAAAGTTTCCCACCTCCTGGCCACCATGGACAATTCAACCAACACCAGTTAACACAGAAACACACTTTAGCACGCCAGTCAGTTCAGTGCCAGTGTCAGTGAGCATCCGTTAGTCTGGCTGCCTGTTATAGGTAGGTAAGGATCAGGTAAGAAAGTACAATATCAGAAATAGAATGTGTCTGTAAGGATCAGACTCACAACATACGCACACGCATAACAGGCAAAGCCATCGAGTGTATTTAGTTCAATGTGCATATTTTGGGCATTATTCACGGAAGCACTGAAATGTTTTTGTTTTGTTTGTTTTTTTGATATCCCACACCAGTGTTGCCTTGACTCGAACGCACAAAACCAAGCAACCTCACTTCTTTCCATAAGCTCGTTCTCATCTTTGCACACTAATTATGATTGTGACTTTTCCAGTATAACTAATGTAAAGCTATAGAGAGGCACATTTCAGTACTACAGAGCCTCAGCAATACCAGGTTCAGTCCTTATTAAGCCACAGAGACTCTACAACTCTGCATTCTGGTTTCTCTGCAGTGGTTTCAGGTTCCTGATCTGTTTTTAACTCTGAGTGTTAATGTATGTAATGTATCGCATCCTAAAACATTCATATATTGTATGTGGTGTGTTTTAAGACAATTCCAGATGTCCTGTTTATTCAAGGAAACGGTGCTGGAATAGCAAACAAACAGCCTGCTTTATATTGTGTGAAGGTTTTTAATGTAGGTAGCAGTATTATGAGGAGAACCACTGAACATGTGCCAACCGTTTATCAGGGTTTTTAGGTGTATATGTTTGTGCACCAACTCAGGTTTCGTTGTTTTCTTTTTAAATAAGTAAATAATAGTGTTTGTGTATTTTGAAAAGAAACCTGCCAGTATATGCTTTCTGCGTCATTTCACTGAAATGCTGTCTAAAAGAATTTACAGGGAGATCTGAGTGTCCTGCATATCACATGGTTACCCTGGGTTTATACTGGGACACAATGTCCACGAGCTCCACCCTTTATGAGCACGCTTGGAGCACGATTGGGGTATTAAAAGGAGGCAGGATGCGTCCACTAGATCAAACTTGAAGGAATCTTGTTTCCAAGTTATCAAGATCTCTTATGATGGCGCATCAAGCTCTGTTACACTCTGTTTAAGGACCGTTAAGTTCTGTTAAGCTCTACTGCGCTTTTCCACATTTCATACGTTCTGTCACGCTTGGCATCAAATCATAATACGTCATAATCATGGCAAGATTTTTGACAGTCAAAAATTTTGCCATGATCACCACGATTTCACCAAGTTCTCTCAAGATCATCACAATTCAATCCCATGACCCCCCCACGCACATGACTATTCTCTCAGATGGCAGATATCGTGCCCCAGTATAAACCCAGCGTTAATGTTTACACTAAGAACAGTATTGATTGCTATCAAAACAGTTGTTAGACATAAGCTTGATGATAATGCTGTTTGTTGCACTAAAGTAATTTTAGATTTTGGAAAATATTTTTAATAAAGTGCCTGTATTTCACCGGAATTTCAGTATGTTTTTAAAAAAGACGACTGCCATATGAAGAAGGCTTAGAATAAAATCACCTTAACATGTACACACTTTATGTTTTGCTTGCTTTTTTATTATATTTATGTTCAATAGTAATTAATATAAAGTAGGTTGGTTGGTAGGTCAGTAGGATTTCCTCTTCGGGGGGCAGGGGGTATTTCTGAAATGTACTACACTGCCCCAACAAAATAGAAAAAAAGTCACACACTAATATTTTCCTCTGAGTGCATTTAGCTTTGATCCTAGCATGTAACATCCATTGCATTGTTGCTCCAGTTGGTCAGGTCGAGGCTCAGCAACATTAATGTGGCAATAAAATGAAGTCAGCTGATAACCTGCTCATTCGGGTCATCACATCAATGGACTTTTCTTTCCTGATGGTACGGATATAAAACAGGGACTGAAATAATGAGCGAGTGGTTCAGGGAGCATGAGGAATCGTTTTCACATATGTATCGGCCCCCCCAGTGTTCTGACCTTAACCCAATTGAAAGTTTTGGGGATGTGCTGGAGAAAACTTTATGGAGTGGTTCAGTTTTTTCCCTCATCAATTCAAGATGTCGGTGAGAAATGAACCCGACACTGGACTGAAATAAATGTTATGTTGCTTAAGTTGGTGGAAACAATGGCATGACGATTACATGCTGTAAGCAAGGATAAAGGCAGAACATATTTGTATGTACAGGGTTTTTTGGGGGCCGGGCAGTGTATATGAGTGTAATATGTGGTCATGCTTTAAAAATTGATTTAGAAGTTGCTGGGGAAAGTCCTTTAATGTGCAGAAGAATTTGCTTGTGGATCGTGTTCTGTGATCACCAGTAATCATTTTGGACATATCTACACAGTGTACAGTAAGCACAATTCCCTCCACGCCACTCGTCATCTCCTCGCTTATAAATATAAATAAGAATCAATAATTACAGAGGAGACTAGCTGCCGATTACAACACAGCTGAAGACACACAAACTACAGAAAACACAGTAACATGCAAACACATGAAAAAGGAAAAAAAAAACAGTTCCTCCCTTTTAATAATAAAAATAAAAAGTAGCTTAGTTACAGGTTTAAAGCGGACACAAAGTTCACAGAGGGGGCCAAGAACCAGATATAAAATGTGTATTTTTTCAACTCCTAATTAGCAGATTTTTGTTGTTGGGGTTAGGCATGTGCTGAGACTGATATGTGTACAAGGTGTGTGTGCGTGTTTCTGATTTAAACCTTTGTGCAATAATATTTTGGATGAGTGTCTGTCGGAGAAGGTGACCCCATCATGGTTCCCAAGACAACAAGTTCTCCAACTGCATGCAGTGTATCATAAACATGGTAATGTAGTGTTGTGATGTCATAAACCATAATAAAACATTAAAAGATTGTTATTGTTATCATGTATAACATAATACCGGCACATGAATCGTTTGGAATTGAAAAAAATCCTGGTTCAGACAAAACAACGTACACCATCCAAAGGGTCCATTGAGCTGCATATATATATATGGAAGACTTGTATGTACATAACGAGATCCACAGCCTGCTTTATTGAAGGTCCTTTGGAGTGATGCTGGTCTCTGCTGTTCGGTAAATGAGTGTGTGGGTTTAATGCAGGACGATGGGTTTGCTGCTGCCCTGTGTGTTGATGTACTGGCTGGAGAATCCATCCACCGTGCTGTAAGATGTGTAAACGCCTGAGAAGGGAATTTCAGCAGCGCTGGATACCGGCGTCGTGCTCACACCCTCCAGATCACAGTCAGAGAGACGAAGCGGGGAGTTACTGAAGGAACCCAAAGCCTCCAGGTTAAAACTGTCGTCCTTCATCTCGTCCCACAGGTTTCCTGCAGATAACGATGAAGGGTCATTGTTATCAAACTAGCATAGCACCTTCAAGTTATTAGCATTACGTGACACTATCAAGACATGACAATGGGTGTAGGATGACACTTCTCATATCACCAACCTTGCAAGGCGAAATCCATGATGCTGGGGTCCAAAGCGTCCACCTCAGAGTGAACATCACTCTGGACGCTGAAGATCTCGGCTGGTTGTTGCTGTTGTAGTGGTGGTGGTTGTTTGACGAGGTCGGGTACAGGGTGGAGCGGTGGTGTTTGCGCAGGAGCCGGAGACGTCGGTGCTATCCGGGGCTGAGTGTGGAGCTGCAGTTGGAGCTGATGGTGAACAGTAAGACACTGCAGAGACAAACCTGGCTGAGGAGGAGGAGGAAGCTGAAGGTCCAGCGGTTTCCGCCTGCAGCTCTCTGGCCGATCTGTGATCAGTTTGTCTAATTCGTCTAAGAAGTGACGTGTCAGAAATTCAGGGCAAAAAAAATCAATGAAATCAAATCCGTTAGTTCATGTCATGACAGGAACCCCCCACGGTCAGGCTCTACACGGTTACTGATACTCACCTGGGTTGGCCATGCTGCGTCGGATGGCTGTTAGGTCTTTACGCTTCCATTTCTGCATCTCCTCCTCCATCTTGTCAATCTTGGCCGGGTTGAGAGCCCACAGGCAGCCCTTCCTCGACGATCCGCTCATCTTGTTCTCCACTTTCTCAAAACATTTATTCAGAGAAAGGTTGTGCCGCACGGAGTTCTTCCAGCCGTCTGGTGCTGTCTAACCATTCCAGAGAATTACAGCCAAAAGATTTAGAGGGTTTGTTCTGCTACGTCAATCATGTCTAGAGTTCACTGTTATATACAGTCTGCATAGATCACAATTATGCACCAAAGGCGAGGTGGATGTCGCTGAAACTATTCAATTAGGTGTCATTCCTTGAGCTTGTGGTGCATATTTGTTTTAGTATGTACTACACGGGAACATAAGCAAAAAAAGTACACAATGGTATCATTTATTCTTTTGTATTTTTTTTTAAGTCATGATGGGCTATATACAAGGTGACTCAATAAAACCTCCCAGATTCATTCATTTTCTGAACCACTTAATCCTAATTAGGGTCGCAGGGCGCTGCCACCCATCTCAACCGACTCTGGGCAAAGGCAGAGTAAAAGCTCACATTTCAAAGGTTACACGCTTGGCGATGATTGATTTCTAAAGCCTGCCTTGGCTTGGTGGGTTATGTAGGGAGGGAAGAGTGGTGATCTCCTGCTGAAGAGCAACCTTAAGGGGTGTATCTCAAGGAGCAGCGAATGCTGACACACGTAGCTTATTTTGAGTTTCGTCAGGGTTCGTAAAAGGTTGGTAAACAGTTTTTAGGGTTGCAAACATTTTTTCTTGTCGCAACGAAATTTAGAACATGTTAAAAAAATTTTTCATTGATTTATCCGTAAACAGTTGTATGTGTTTGCAAATGACATTAACACGGTTAACACGGGCTGCTAAATTTATATTTGGTTCACCAAATAATGAACAATGCTGGGGAGGGTCCACTCACGTTTTTATTAAAGGGTTGGGTCCATCAACCAGTGTTTTTTTTTTTCTTCTTTTTCTTTCCCTTCTTTCCTTCTCTTCTAATGTAGGGTGGCTGCAGCAGCAGCCAGACAAAGCAATCCTCCTTAAGGAAGGCTTCTTCCTGACAGAAATCCATTTCCATATTCTGGAAGTCTATCTTCTATATATGGGGAGGGTTTGCTCACCCTTTTTTAGGGTTGGGTGTCTCAATTCCAAGATTTGCCTGGTATTTTATTAGGAGTTGGCAAAAGGTCCCAAACATTGCCACATGCACTGTCACTAACTGTCTTTCACAAAAAACTTTCACTAACATTTGCTAATTGTTGCTAGACGTCTCTAAATGTTGCCAAATGACGAACCCTGATTTTTGGCAACATTTGTAAGAAAAGTTCCAAAATTTATTACTTTCATCAGAATTGCCGTTCTGTGAGATACAGGCTTAAGGTCTTCCAGAGTTTGGAGTTGATGAGTATACATTTGTGATTTCAGGTAGCCTCACAGAAACAAATCACAAGGCGTGAGGTCAGGGGAACAGGCCAGCCAGCCTACAATGAGATCACCCAGTCTGCAAACCAATTCCAATGATCTTCGAGCTGTGTGTGCTGTAGCTCCATCTTGCTGAAACCACACATCGGGTTCTTCAAGATCAAGGTGTTCAGGTTGTGGCCTTAAAACTTGTGAAAGTAAATCGGTAGACTTTTCAAACTGACTAAAATCAGTTTGACAGTTTGCATTAGTCAGTTTGAAAAGTCTACCGATTTACTTTCACAAGTGCTTGAAACCATGAGAATAGGACATGAATTTGTTTGTTCGTATAAGGCAGGATAATGGCAAAAATAAATGTATACAGATATTAAACAAAAAAACTCAGATATAAAGTAGTAAACTTTGCAATAAAAATAAAACTAGGCACATCTACAAATAATACGAGCTGAGGTTCACATATAAACATCAGCTTGTTTATAGGATATATATATAGCCTTTTATTTGTCATCGCATACATGTGACTCACTTTTCTTATTACTGTTTTCTTTACAAACAAGCTTGTAATAACAGTAGGGCATTTCATTGTCCAAAGACACATGATGTATGCAAGCTTTATTACGTTTGGTTTTAATTTCCCTTAAAATAGCCTATATACTGTGTGGGCACAATGAAAAGCAAACTAAAACGAGATTTCTATAGTTTATATTTTAAATACTTTAAGCAATGACACTGAGGCAGGTCAGGTGAGCTCTGCAATTCGAGTCTTTTCTGGTCTGTTCAGACTAACCCTGGGTTTAGACTGTAGTACAATGTCCGCAAATAAAAAAATAGCCATTATAGCCAAATAGCCAAAAGGAACGTCATATCCCCTCAGTCAGGACACCTCAAGCGCATGGAGAACAAAAGCCATCCCCCATACGAACAGTTTCAGACTGTTCAACATGTTATTAGCCACCCAACACACAGGTCATAGGGAGTCATAGGGAGTGCCTATGCAAAATTTCAGAAAGCTGTCATGCATCTGAGCCGAGCAATGGCCCGAACAAACTTACTGTTATGTTTAAAAGATTTTGACTCATGATCAGAAATTCTGCCACAATCAGTATGATCATCACGAATCCATCAGGTTCCCTCAGGGTTATCATGATTCGATCCGGGGACCCCCACACTCATCACGATTCACTCAAATCGTGGAGATTGCGGACATGCTGCCTCAGTGTAAACCCAGGGTAATCATTTAAAAACAAAAGTAAAGTAAGGAAACTAAAGTTACACCACACTCTGTGCATCATCCACTTAGAATTCTATTTAATCTTGAGATAGTAGACCAATCACAGTGCCCCATTCCCGTGTAGTGTATACACTATTTCTGTATGTCCTCACCTTAAAGTAAGGGAAGTGTTCCTTCATGAAGCTGTAGATCTCACTGACTGGGAGACTGCCTGTCTTACTGTTCTTCAGAGCCATGGCAATCAGGCAGCTGGAGAGGCACAGTGAAGAACACAGGCTCGATCAGGCTGCTACTATGTCAGCACTAGCAGTGCTCTCTGTAATGCTTCTTTGTGAGGTTTCTATTTATAATATTGTGGAAACACCTGACTGGACCTCCTCTCCGGACTCCAGCAGTCCATTAGAGTGTATGGGACGTGTACTACACATGGTGTCTCACCTGTATGAGTAGATGGGTTTGGGGAAGGTTTTGGGCTGCGTCTCCTGACTGTGTGGAGTGTGGATCTGCTGCTGTGTGAATAAACTCTGGTTGTTGAAGTTGCTGTACAGTCCTCCAGGAGAACACTGAAATCACATTAAACACACGAAGGGGTCTGTCAGCATGCTGGGCTTTAGAACTTTAATTAGCACGCCGTTCTTTCCAGATGTAGAGCTCTGGATCTTTTCAACCAGCTCTGGCTCTGCAACCGACACAGTGCTGTGATTTAGGACGCAAGTAATGTGCAAGTAAGGTACCTGCTGGTTGGACTGGGAGAAAGTCATCACCTGCTGCGAAGAGGTCTGATAGCCTGACGCAGGACATGGAAAACTGGGAGAGAACTGCGGCATCTGAGAAAGGAACAGTCACAGAAAAGACATAATTCCTTAAGATACCCTCCAAAGATACAGTGTGTTAAAGTAAACTCGCTGTGTATACAAGCATGTACTCACGCTGGTGATTCCCAGAGGGCTGTGCTGCATGTTACTCTGCAAATGGAGCATGGATGTCCCTCCCCCAACCACGCTCATGTTACTCAGCTGAGCGGCTGCAGGATTATAATCTCACAGTCAAAACCATGATGCTCAAAAGTTCTTTATAATCGTTCTCTAAATGGTGTATGTGGTCACCTGCGTGCAGTTGGTCCTGAGCACTCATGCTGAACTCGGCTCGGGCCGAACGGAGCTGCTGCAGACGTGGGACGTCCACTGAGGTCAGCCAGGTCAGAGACTGGAGGTCACTGGGGTCAAACTTGCACAGCTCAGACGCATCCGAGGTCAGGAGCCTAAACACACAAATACATGTACGACACGTTAATTTGTCAAAAAGGAAATTGTGCACTTAAGGCTGGAAGAAAGAGATTGATTGATTGATTGATTGATTGTGTTTATCCACACATGTTTAAGCACTTATTTCCATTGTGGTCCTTTAAGAGCCTCTCAAAATTTGTTTTGGAACCAGACAAAGCATCTTACATTCCAAATAACCAGGATTTTTTTTATTCAAGTATTTAAATAATTATCTTTATAAACAATTATCAGTGCATTCTTTTAAAAAAAATAAGTAATAAATTATACAGATTTTATTCTTCCCAACTTTCAGAATTTTATTTGATTTAAAAAAAAATAGTTTGCTTAGTTTGAGGTTTTTTTTTTACATTGATTCAAGTGAACACTGAGAGGAGACAAGCGACAGAAAGAGAAAGAGAGAGAAAGAGGCCCTCCAATCCTCTCCACTTGCTCACTATTGAGCCTGATAATTGTGGTCGCTATGACAACCCTCACTATTTTCAGTTATTTTTGCAGACACTGTAGTAACAACCCCCAACACCCCCCCTCACACACACACATACACACAGTTTAGTCAGGTGACTACTGGCGCTTGTCAGCCATTGGCTGAATCGTACGTAAACAGCGGATCGTTTGAAACGCAGTTAACGGGGCTCGCGCCGTCTGCAACAGTTGGTCCGGCCTCGTTGAAAAATGATCACCTATTGTGTCAGCGAACGACAAAATCTGCACCACGGCACGTGGCGCTATTGTTTTCCTCTTCTCCCTCCTCCCTCCCTCCCTCCAGCCCCTGATTGTCTGTCGTTCTTTTTTCTTTAACCAACCCTCTTGCATTAATCTGCTGGAATGACAGGCCTCACACAAATAGGATGCCATCTGTTTGGCTGCCCTGTTTCCACCCCGAGCCGGGGCCTTGCTGCCCCTCCCCCAGGGCCGCGAGGGGGCTACACACGGCTGAGGGGGGTAGATGGGCAGTGGAGGGGGGTAAATAAGGCACACTTTCTGTCTGTCACCTGAATAAATTACATCAGTGGAGAAGAGAGATTCGGGATGTGGCCTCAGGCCGCCCAGCCTGCTCTATTAAAGAGGCTATGAATAATCATCCACGGCACACACACACACACACACACACACACACTCTCTCTCTCTCTCTGAAATGTAACTTTACACTGAGGCACGGAGGTGCAAGCCGCAGAAATGACACCTCAACGCCACACGCAGGGTTCAACAGCTGCTTAATGTTATTGTACAAAGGACACTTCGTTGGATGACACCTGGTCATCATCATCATACCATCATTATATCTCATTTTCTTCATTCTTTAATGAAACACTATACCGCAGGCTTGATGATGGAGAAACAAAGTGAAGAAGCCGCCACTGCTGTTTGTTCAACACTTCCTATTGGCCATCTGTTCAGAACATGCAGTACAGGTGCAATAACCAGTATGATCTTTAAATATATATATATATATATATTTTTTTTTTTTTCTTTCATTATGCTTTACTAGCAAAGCCAAACAAACTAAACCCAGCTGTTGTTAGCCAATGTTCTTGTATTTTATGCTCCATGCATACCGTATATAAGTGCTGTATATACATAGACATGTATTAAAGCACTCTTTCCTTCATTATAATTAATATTTGGTACAAACTGATATAACAATAACAATGTATGAACGTAGCCTTGAGCTTGTAACCCTGACAATCATACACAAACCTGTCATAAAAGCCAGTGTTCAAGCCCTGCATTTCCCTTCATCAGGATTATTCCTTAAATACTGTTTACATTAGCACACACACATTAAGAAAGCCTCTGTCACTAATAATCTACTGCTGCTTACTGAGGTCCAGAGTTCGAGAGTATCACAGAGAATCACATCCTCAGGGACGATTAGCACTTCGGACGTCTCATTGTGACCCTGCTGTAATTAAAGCGAAGTGGACAGAAGAAGAAGGGATGATTTTACTTGCTCACTGATGCAAACCGTTAAGTGTCCCTGAAAACAAGGGGGGGGGGGAGGTAGTGCACCTCGAACCTGATGCTTTCTGACACGTCCATTCAGGGCCGAAAATGATTCGCTCGCTCTTTTCACACGACTGCCCGATTCAGTTTACAGAACAAAACAAGAAATGTTTTAAAGGGGGGGAAAAATCTGTAAAATAGAACAATCCGGTTCATTCTCTCACTTCATTTAGAAATTAATATGTCATCAGTGCTTTAAAATTAAAGATAATAATAATAATAATAAATAATAATATTGATAATAATAACAATAATAATAATAAATAATAATAGTAGTAATATTAATAATAATAATAAATAATAACTACTACTAATAATAATAATAATAAAAATCATAACTATTAATAATATTAATATTATTATTAATAATAATAATTCATCATTATTATTATCTTTTTTTAAATAATTATTATAACTAGGTTTTTCTGATTTATGGATGCATTCTGAGAAATGATTTGTGTTCAATATTCTCAGACATCTGTGCTCCAAAAAGGGGACCATTTTAGAAACATGAAACACAACAACAATAAAGAAGAAGAAAAAAAATAATAAATAGTGATTTTTTTTTTTTTACCTGTATTCCTGTGCTGGGTTCTGATTGTTTCCTGAATTTGTCACCAGTCCTGACATCCTGTCTGTACAACCAGCTTCAATCATTTCCTAACATAATAACACAGAAATGTAGTTATTAAAAATATGTTTATTTCAATACATGCCTTGTTATAAAAACAGAATAGAATTAAAATACAGGGAGTGTTAAAACCTGTAAACATGACTTTCTTTGAGAAATAGAGGAAAAGGGTATTAAATTATATTCTTAAAATTACAATTTTAAACATAAACCTTTAGTGGTTGATTATTATATAGTAATATCAATATTTATATTCAACTAGTTCAGGTCCTGATAAATTGTTTTGTTTTTTTAAAGCAGAATTATTTCTATTTTCACACCTTATCTCAAAGACTGTGTATAAATCCACACTTTATCCCAGTGCATCATAATCGGAAGATGATAAAACAGAGACGCTGAGGGATGATACAGTGATCCCTGATATCTGACCCTGTATCCTGAACCTCGCACTAAAGGACCACCTGACATTCACCTTCAGCTGTCAGATTCTTCCTATTTCTAATACCACTGATCCTATTTCTAATACCACTGAGATCTGATCATACCCCAGTGCGCACGAGCCATAGAGCAGGGAATAAAGTCCTTTCTCACCTGTTTTGCTGAACTGAAATCGGAATAAAGTGTGATGTGAGCTGAGAGGTGCAGCAGTTCAGCTCTCCCGGTCCCAGAAACCGTTTTTTAAATTTCCCTCTTCATTCAGCCCTGGTCCAGCAGAAAGGCTTGCGCATGCGCACTGATCCATCTACTGGTCCGGCTGGAGAAGTTGCCTTGCGCATGCGCGGTGCCGTGTTCCTGCTGTGTACCGTTGAAGAGCGGCTGGGAGGCTGCGCATGCGCAGTGCAGGAGACGCGCAGGTGCGGCGGCTGGAATAACTTTTTGTGTGAGAAATTTCGCACAGTTTAATTAGATTACGCTGGTTTAAAATACTTTTTTTAAATAAACGAGTTCAAGAAACTAACATTTTCCGTTCAGAGAGTTTGGAATAAGTCGCGCGCGTGTGTAAAATCTTTTATTTCTTTTTTTAAGCTTCGTTTTAATCTTCTGTTAGTTTTCTTCACACGGCTGTTGTGCACATCACCCCCCTCGTGTAGGTCCACTCGTGTAAAGCTACTCCGTGCCACTATATAATAATATCCAGTAAAAAGAAATAAAAAGAAAAGGTGCTCCTGTGAGAGGTTGTTAATGAGGTGGTCCGTGTGGTGTCCGTGTCGGTGTGAAGGTGGTGTCGGGGTGAAGGTGGTGTCGGTGTGAAGGTGGTGTCGGTGTTGCTCGGAAGTGTTGCTGTGTTCAGTGTTCAGGTGTGAATGCGCTCACTGGGCGCCTCTGTAGGGCGCGCGCGCGCTGCAGCGGGAAACAGGCGCAAAGTGGCGCGCGGTATTCAAAACCGCACGAGCCCAGTGCACTCAGACCAACCTAGAGAGAGTGTGTGTGTGTGTGTGTGTGTGTGTGAGAGAGAGAGAGAGAGAGACACACACACACACACCCTTGTGCACACTACCTTCGCAACAAGAAAACATTACAGAACTCCAGTGTATCTTATAAATAATTCTAAATAAATCATAAAGAATTGAATAAGTTCTTCTTGCTCAGGTTTTTGTGTTGTTGCTGAACAGGTTTATAATTCTTTAGGTTTATAATTCTTTAGGTTTATAATTCTATCCTGTAATTCATACACTCGGGTTCTCTCTTCTCGTACTGGTGACTGTGAGCTCTGTCTCTATTCTGAATGTGTAGCACTGTAGTGTTGTGCAGTTTTGTTTATTATAGTATTATGTAGTATAATAAACAATTATATATTTTTTAAGTTATATTAAAATAAATCATTTATAAATTATATTTGTTTTGTAAATGATAAAGTTTTTATTTCTAAAGTTTTGTCTATTATAAAGAAATAACTTGAAGTCTGAAATAATCTCTGATGTAGATGCTGAGAATCAGTCATGCAGATTATGAGACTCCCCCTCTACTGTGTTATGAATGTAAAATCATTACTGTACATCTTTTGAAACAGAGAGATTTGTTTGTTAAACACTGTTGTTGTTTTGTTTTTTGTTGTTGTTGTTGTTTTGTGAAAAGTGCCTGCAGATCTGATTTTTTTTTGCCCCCCTGCTGAGGGTATGAGGGTAGAGAGCAAACCCAGTGATGCACCGTTTCTAACTCGAGGCCGGTGTAATCCTGAGGGAAGATGGGCGTTAATTGACTTTGAGCCCTTTGGGACTTTACAGATGGCGAATCCGCCACGTCACAACGATCAATGCGGAGTAACGGACAGAAAGGAAACCCGTCACGAGTCTCCTCCGGGTCCTAGCGCCGTCAGTCCTCGTCCTCGTCCTCAGCCTTGTCGACAGAGTAGCAGGTTTTTAGTAAGAAATAAATCTCCAGATTATTACTTTTTTTTTCCAGGAAAAGACTGCTTTATGTATTCTAACAATGTTTTCTGATGCATAATACAGAAGCATCTTAGTAATGCAAGATTACTATTTAGCTCTTATTTATTTTGCTTTTAAAACAAACAAACAAAATAAGTAAACATTTCGTTCAAACAAAAATCTGGCTTTAACACTTGGGGTTTTATTACTGATTGACTAATGCAGTTAAAGTAATATATATTCATAAGAAGAAACACAACTGAATGGACACTGTGTGGATGTCATGTCATTTTCTGAACCGCTTAATCCTAAGGGGAGCAACCCATCTCAGCCAACTCTGGGCGAGGGCACGATCGCAGAAACACGCTGACGGCTACTCTTGACAAAAATCAGCAATGGTTCTTTTATAGACAGTGAGAGACATGGCCGGCATTTGATAACCCACTTAGCTGCACTGGGGAGACAGCAGTAAGAACCTGTCGACAGTGGGGCTTGAACCCCCGACCTTGGGCTCAGCAATCCAGCACCTTACCACCAGGCCCCCACTGCCCCCTGTGTGGATGTATGTTCACTCATTCATTCATTTTCTAAGGCATTTAATCCTAATTAGGGTTGCGGGGAGCCCTAACCTCAACCCTATCTCAGCCAACTCTGGGCAAGAGTAGGGTACACCCTGAACAGCTTGCCAGGCTATCATAGGACCAACACACATACAACCTTTCACACTTACACCTAGGGGCAATGTGGAACTGCCACTTAGCCTATTATGCATGTTTTTGGACTGTGGGAGGAAACCGGAGTACCCAGAGAAAAAGAGTCAGTGGAGACTGACCAAACCATTTGGAACTGACAGATAATCACTGTACCCTTGTGGTGAGAAGAAAAGCATCTCTGAATGCGCAACACATGAAACCATAAGGTGGGTGAGCCACAGCAGTAGACAACCACGTCAAGTTCCACTTCTGTCAGTCAAGACCAGAAAGCTGAGGTTGTAGTGGACACAGATTCACCAAAACTGGACTGCTTAGGTATACAGATGGTGTGGTCAGGATTTGGTACTGGCAGCATGAATTCAGTCCAGGCTGGTGGAGGTGATGTAATGATGTGGGGAATATATATATATATTATTTTTTCACATTTTAGGTATATTAATTCCAATCAATCATGGTTTGAATGCCACTCTTAATTTGGGTTTTGTTGCTGACCATGGACATCATGCTGCTTCATGATCACCATTTACCATCGTCTAACAGCTACATTCATCATGATAATCATGCTAATGCACCATGTCACAAACAAATCCATGTTTGTACTGGATTCATGAGCATGTCAGTTAGCTTAGTGATCTTCAGTGTACTTCCCAGTCACTCCAGTACCTCACCATCAAAAATACACGGGTAGTCCACTGGTGTAATTGTGTATGTCAACCCTATTCTGGAAATCTACCTCCCTGAAGTTGTTGGTTCCAGTCTTAACAATGCCCACTTCACACTCTAATCATTGACCTAAAAAGTTCTTGATCAGGTAAAGAAATGTGTGTTAGATTTTGGTTGGAAAATAAAATGCAGGTTCTCCAAGAATGGGGTTGGTGTCCAGTGTTGTAGAGTGTCTGTTTATATTACATTAGATTATAAGTATGTGGTTTCACGCCACTTAGATGCTACTGTACCACTGTAAGCATGTTCATGTTGACATGTTATCTATAGTGGCATATAATAGTTTGTAATATAAGGAGGACATTGTGGTGTAGTGGTAAGCAAATCCACCTCAAAGCAGTAAGGTCCCGTGTCCAAGTCCCAGGCTCGGCAAAGGCGTTTTTTATGGAGGAAGCAAGTTCTCTCCATGCTTGCATGGTTTTCCTCTGGGTACTCCGGTTTCCTTCCACTGTCTGTGTACTAATGTACATTAGTCCCAAGTTGCACCAGGTGTGAGTGTGAATATTTATGTGTAGCTGGTGAGCTGTCCAGGGTGTGCCCCTCCTTCGCCCTGAGTCGGCTGAGATAGGCTCCAGCCTCCCGTGACCATAGGAGAACTAAGCATTTTCACACATTAAGCAGAATGTATTATCTAAGGTAGAGTATGATGAATAAAATATTCTTCATAAATATCACTAAAGAGCATTTATTCTTTAATTATGTGTCCTGATGTTCTTGCAGCCATTAATTAGGTATAAGAATTTCTTATGACATGGTGACTGGATATGTGTCACATTTCCCCTCTGCATTAGTTCCACTGCTGTGTCTTTAGCTTCACTCTCAGTCCCCTGTAGAGACACCACAGCCAGGGGTCAATAATAGGGTCATCCCCTTGACCCTGCTGAAGACCTTTGGTGACGTCCAAAGGTCAGATTAAACTCTCATGCCATCCAAGAGAGGGACCTGTCAGTTGTGTCATCATTTTTATCAGCGTTCATCAGCCCCCTGTGACGCGTTTTTGGTGCATGTCAAAGCTGGTTGTCTTTGATTCCTTTTGAAAATGCCACCATACACAAATTCAGGAGCATGACAGTCAAACATCTGGAGAGAGAGCTTGCTTTATATTCTGTAACACTGAGTGGAAAAATATATACATATTCATCAAAAGTGAAACAACTACACTGTTTACCTGTGCTTGAAGTGTACTTACACAGAAAGCAGTACAGAGTTGTGTTATGGGAATGACTGTGAGGCCTTCTCATGAGAAAAAATACTGATAAAAGAAGACCAGCACAGCAAAGATGTGAGACAAGAAGCAGATGAAAAAATGAGAGCGACAGAGAGGGAGATGTGGTTGGATGTTCGGTGGGAACGCAGCAAAGCCGGTGTCATAATACGCCCTTATTCTCTGTTTGGAATCTCTAATGAGAGAATCAAATGCTGTGACTCATGTGTAATGGGATTTGCAGAGTCTCGTGCGGTACCGGAGCCCAGCGGGCGGCTCAAAGCCTGTTAAGGTTGGACAAGCATTACAGGCCTGCAGGGGTGTGTGAGTGTAAAGGTAGGGGGGCGGTCTAAGAGGTGTGCGGTACCCCTGACAACACAGTTTGGCAATGAGGCAACTTTGAATGTGGAAAGCTGCAGATAAACAGATTGAAGAAGAAGAAGAAGGCCTTCTTTGTCGTTCTGGCCATCAGTGCGTACTTTTCTAATCAGCAGATGAATTTACTCACATGAGAAGATCTGCAGTGAAATAATATGAAGAACGTCTGTAGGAGATTACAGGAAGTATGAGAATTGTAGATCATCTGAGGGTTCTGTACTTTGAGGGCATTGTCCTCCTGACCTAACTGTAGATTCCAGTCTTATCTATAAGGAACCGGTATCAAGTTTTCAGTTCATTTTCTGAACCACTTTATCATGTTGCCTGCATAGCAGAGTGGACACATAGAGATCACTTTGTCATCTTGCATATGTTGTATGGTGTCATCCCGTCATCGTTTGTCCACCTGCATCACACTTTTATTCTATTTGCTACTCCTCCTAAACCATTCACTGGATTTCAACCAAATTTGGTCAGTAACTTCAATATTACCCATAGATGTGCACCATATATTTAGTTTTCATGTCGCCTGCTTGCAAAGCTGGGACGACACATAGGGGTCACTGTGTCTTCTTGTGTCATCGTCATTGTTCATCATTGTCAACGCCGTCGTCCATAGTCACACTTGCTTGTGACCCTCACCTGCTCCTCCACCAGTCAACTTATTTCAACCAAACTTTCACTGAATCTTATTTACATCATACTATTCTTTTCTATTAAGTTGTTTTTAATTGTTTTCTATTAAATTTTTTTCTGGGGTTTCCATAGCAAAACATGGACGTTGTCACCACTCCACCAGGGGGATGCCATCGTTAATCCGCAACTCCTCTTTCATCTGTGAATGGATTTTTTTAATGAAACTTTTACAGAATCTTCTTAACATAATGCCGTTGTGCCTCTACTATTATTTTTAATGCTAGTGGAAATAAGCAGTGCAGACAACAGATCTTCCCCATAAGACTCCTTACTGGTCCTTAATTAAGGTCGCAGGGAGGCTGGACCCATCCCAGCTAACACCAGGTGAAGATGAGGTACACTCTGAACAGCTGCCCAGACCATCACAGGGCCAGTACCAAGTTTAGTTTGGGTAATAATTCTACCAAGTCCTATCCTGCTGGGTAAAAATGAAAAAGTCTCACAAGCCAGGCTTGTCCATGGCCAGTGAGTGAAGCACTTAAGGCTGAAACTTCTAAATCTAAATAAGTCAAAACACAAAAACAAGATTTGGTTAAGTAGTTCATTGTTTTTTTCTGCAGTGAATGCTCTGAGCAATTGTGGGAAGATCAGAATCTACAGAATTCAATCAGAAGCATTCACCGCACCTCAATCCCGGAGGACCTCAGTTCTTCTCCAACATGGCTGGATGAATTCAGGAGTTAATCATCAAATCTAATACAGAAAACCCTGCTTTCGTTGACCTTTAAGTACTGAGAGGTCAGTGGAGAAATGGCATTCGTCATGGTGACAGTCTTGTTAACCATTCTTCTCAAATCTACTGAGTGATTGGGTGTCTTTGCATTTCGCTAATCAAAGATCAGTGAGTAACCAGACCTGCATTGTAGTGTAGTGTTCACAGAGGGGAGGCTGCTCAGAGGGAGTGGAGGACTGGTAAACCAGTTTGGATGGATAGTATTTCTGTATCTTTGTTGCACCCAGTAGATTAGGAGACACCCAGTTAAACACTGAACAAGATCTGCTTGCCTGCAACCCCTAGTCCGACCAGGCCATGAATCATTTAGCATGCCGGCTCTGTAGCTCGAGCAGCTGAGTGCTGAGACAAGTGTTCACATGTTCACACCAGCTCTGGACAGCCTGATGATGCTAACGTGAGGAAAGGAGGACTGAAGTTCATGAAAATGCAGTAGCAAGAATATTGGAAATGCATAGCAACAGCTGAAATACTGGACACTGAAATACTGGAGCGGGGGATATTGGACTTTGAAATTCTGTGGTTCTATGGGCTACTGAAAAACCTGTGGATCATAGGAACCAGGAAAATTCTGATGACATAACATTTATCGCTCTATGGCTCACAATGTGATCGTGCACTATTCGAAGTTTCTACAGAACTCTGATGTGTGGATGCTGATGTTCTGATTTCCTGAAATCTTGGAATGGAATTTTGCCGTTCTTCTGTGGTTCTCTCTAGCATGTAGACTACACACAGACTAACCTGTATCTAAATGCGGCATCTCCAGGGAAGCTTTAGGGAAGATTAGGAACAAGTAACGTCTGGTCCATACAGCAGCTGAGATGCAGGTATAACTGAGAGGATGATTGTATATCTTTTGGTGAATGATGTTTGTGTGTGTCTTTTGTCCATATAGCAAAGAGATATTTGTGTATACTAAAGTTGGATGATTCTTTGCCTTTATCGCACAGCTACACACACCTGAAATGTCTCTAATCAAATGAAACTTCAGCTGCTATTTGAAACTCTGACAATTTGAATAGTCCTTGTCTTTCACATTAATTACACATTAGTATCTCTTCTAAAATTCTCTGCTTTTACAGCATGGGTGCCCCTCTTACTTCACACCCTTCTTCCCTACTGCAAGTCTGTCACATATTTTGTCATATCATGAGTCCATAAGATCCATCTCTGAAGGTTTAATGTCCACTTTCTTCAATAAGAACGTAACAGGATCCTACAGGTCACTTCAGGAGATCCTCTCCTGGATAGGGTTTCTTCCTCTTTGGCCTAGCCTACTTTAGAAGATGAGCATTCTTTCCC
>JAOUQZ010000027.1:17324913-17337768 GCA_028564935.1 Neosilurus hyrtlii
ACTTCAGGAGATCCTCTCCTGGATAGGGTTTCTTCCTCTTTGGCCTAGCCTACTTTAGAAGATGAGCATTCTTTCCCTCTCTCCCTCTCTCTCTCTCTCTCTCTCTCTCTCTTCCCTCTCTGACTCTTTCTTTCCCTCAGATGAGGTCATCTCCACTCAGCTGTGACGGACACACTACACTAGTCCGAAGAACCATCTCTTAATTAAGACACTTCAGCACTAACAGAAATGTTCCACACTACCTGGCCTGAGTCTGCAGTGATTGCATGGAGGAACCTGTCTGTGTTTTGGTAGTTATTTAATTTGGTGAAAATGTTGAACATCCAGGAACATTTTAGAGCAGCTGCTTTGAGCAGGGGCACTGCCAGTTCTCCTGAAAGACCATTCAGCACTGCAAGATGCCTCAAAGTGAAGCGCCTTTGGTTCGGTCTCATTTTTGATCTCGTCTGCACTCGGAACCAGATTTTCCTCACATTCGATGTGTCATGCTTAAGTGTTGGCATCTCTTTGGTCCCTTGTTCCATTGTTCAGCATCAAGTCCGGCCTGTTCCCATGTAACAGTGTGGGCAAATCGCGGCGAAAGTGGAGTTTGGGAAGTGTGGGGGTGTGTGAGTTCCACCCTCTTCACAATAAACCCAAGACTGAGATTAGTTCTGACATCTCAAATGGGGGACCTTCAATGATATTGTTCACCTGCCTCTTTGGCTTAGACCGAGGGGTGAGTGGGGGGGTTAGGGGTGTGTTGGGGTTGGTTTTTGAGGGCATGATACGGACAGGATGACAGAGATGATGTGTTTGTGTGTGTGTGGAACGGCTGAATTTGTTGACTGATAGCTGAGAGGAAATCACACTTAGCAATTACTGGCTTGGTGTGGTGTTGTTACAGGTCACAACCAAGGCAAACTCAAGCACACATACACACTGCTCCTGAACTTTGGGGTTCTCTTGTCCATATTACTGTGCTGCTCATAACAAGTCCCCATTGTTCGGCTGCAGGGCGCTCTAATTGGACACGGACCGTTACAGCACTATTTAGTCTCAAGAAGGCCTCATTTCAGAGGCTCTGATCAGACAAACACAGGGAACCCTCCCTCCTTCAATCTCTCCCTCCCTCACACCCATGCCCTCTCCTCTTTCTCCATCCCTCCATCCTCCTCCCTCACCCCAAATAGGCCAAATCTCCTCCTTTGTCCACAGACTGGCCAGTGTGAAATTCACTTTGACGTTAAATGTTTTCTAATGAATAAATTTTGAAAGGATATGCAGAGGGAATATATGTAATGGAATGTAGACTGCATTTTAAAAGCTTTTTCATTGTCCCTTCATTTTTCCCCACTTTTTTTTTCCAGGGGAATTTACAGGACAAAAAAAAAAACCTGGCCTCTTTCAGAAGAGAGCTAATGAGGATTCGGTGTGTGAATTTTGGAGTAGGAGCAGGATTTCTGGATGGCTTTGATTCATCAGATTAGATTTAATGTTTCTCTTTTTTTCTATTATAATTTGAAAGTCAAATGACTTGTAGATCTCAGCACTGAGGGGAAAAGAAGACATGAAAATGAACAGAAGAAAGGACTCGGAGATATAAAAGAGTGCAAGGAAAATGTTTCTATAATATGGTGTAAGGAGTTCTTGTCCTACAGGCTACTCTATTTAAAGTAAACCTCAAAAATATAATTACTTTTATTTAATACTTATGAAAGAAAAAATATATAATACACTGAAGTTTATGTGAGAAAATATCCCTTTCAAATATTTTTTTATATTTTTATATTTTTACTTCACCGAGTGTGTTCGCCAAACAAAATCAAACATATCCATGCAGTTTTCTAAAAAATACATTCATTAAAATATCTTTATGGTGGCACGGTGGCATTGTGGACAACACATCCACCTCACAACAAGAAGGTCCTGAGTACGAGTCCCAGGCATGTTCTCCCCATGCTTGCATGGGTTTCCTCTGGGTACTCCAGTTTCCTCCTATATCCAAAGACACAAACATTAGGCTAATTATCTGTTTCAAATTGCACCAGTTGTGAGTGTGAATGTGTGTTGGCCCTGCAGTGGAATAGTGAGCTGTTCACTAAGTTCCTCACCTTCTCCACTTCCTGTCAGCTGAGATAGGCTCCAGCCTTCCTGTGATATTCCTACGATTAATTGCTTCGGCAAATTAACGAATTTATCAGTTTAAAGCACAATTAATAATCACAGTTCCACTGTATAAAGTGAAGCATTGTGAGATAAGTGGTGCAGGAGATCCAGACAGAGGTGTATTTAAATATCATTTTAGAGTGTTTTAGTGTATTTAAAGTCCACTGAACTGGATGAGATGTGATACGATCCGTGGGCGTCCGTCCAGCAACCGAGGACTTGTTCATATGCGATTCAGAGTAAATTATGCTGTCAGTCATACACACCTGAGTGGTAAGGTTATCGTAATCCGATATCTCTACACTCCACATACTGTATACAATAGAACACCTTTCTAACATCGCTTAGTTAAACAGTGCGAGGTAATGCAGTTGGGTTACCACAACTTACTTTTGTATTGCTAATAATCCAGGCTCTTGTCTTGGACTCTTGCAGCACCTGTGTGATCACTTCACATGCGTGAACTAATGTGCACATGACTCTGTCCTGTCTGCAGAAAGGAAAAGGTAAACAGCGTCAGGTGGACCTGGAGCGGGCTCTTACTGCCAGAGACAGAGTCGGTGTCCAGGACATGGTGCTGCTTGACGCCCATAACAGCGAGACAGCCTTTCTGGATAACCTGAAGCAGCGATTCTCAGCGGACCTGATATACGTGAGTTTGGGTTGACATGAAAACCGAGTACACTCAGAGAGCAGACTTTTCCTTTCACCTTCACCTCGCTTCTACACTGCCACTATTGAACATGAGGTTGGATCAGATCACTACTGTATTCTTGTCTTAAGCATGTACAGTTATCCATGATTTATGGTTATCACCTGATTTTATTTGTCTTTTTCAAGACATATATTGGAACCCTTCTGATCTCAGTCAACCCCTACAAGGATTTGGACATTTACAGCAAGAGGCACATGGACCTTTATATGGTGGTCAACTTTTATGAGCTTCCACCTCACATGTAAGTCTGCAGCGTGCTTCTGTTTACTAGGGGTCCAAGTGAGAGCCATTGTTTCTTCTTGAATTATTATTATTATTTTATTTTTATTCTACCTCATTCACATATTCTAACCCCTCTATGTGACATAATTTCCTCTTCATCACTTGTCTTCATCACTCATCTTCTTCTTCATCACTCATCTTCATCATCAATCCTTTTCCTCTTCATCACTAACCATTTTCACCACTCATACTTTTTACTGGTCTCTTTGCTTGGACCCCAGAAATCGCTGCTTGCAGCTATATTTATACATCTTGTGACTAAATCTTAATAAAAACTCTATCTACTCTATAGCTTTTACTGTAATACCACACACAATCATATGAAGACTCCATATGACATTAAAACTTTTCAACAAATGTGTCTCAGGTGTTCTTAAGACCTTAATAGAAGCCACCATGCAGCCACAATCTCCACCTCCACCTGTATTTATTTCTCCCTCATTGCAGCTACGCCCTGGCAGATAACGCCTACCAGACCATGCTAGCAGAGGCTAATAACCATTTCATTCTAATCTCTGGAGAGAGTGGGGCAGGAAAAACTGAGGCCACTAAGAAGATCCTGCAGTATTACGCCGTTAGCTGCCCCAGTAGCTCCCTGCTGAACTCAGTCCGGGACCAAATGCTCATGTCCAATCCTATTCTAGAGGTCTGATCTGCTACTGTTACATTTAATGTATAGTGTTATTGTATATTGTGATGATAAAATATATAATTATAAATATTGACATCGAGTGAAAAACTAGAGAATATTAGATGGCTAATATTAATCTTGATTGATTGAAAAATATATGTTTGTCAGCAGATTTAATCCCCTTTATCCTGTATTTACAATGCAAATACCTTCATAATGCTAGTGTAAATATAGGGTTATAGGGTTAATAATAATTTAATACATTATGAACCGCCTGTTAATTATAGTGGCTTGGAAAAGTATTCATACCCCTTGAACTTTTTCACATTTTGTCACGTCACAACCACAAACGTAAATGTATTTTATTAGGATTTTATGTGATAGACCAACAACACAAAATGGTGTTTAATTGTGACCCACTCCAGCAAAATACAGACTAAGTAGGAAATCTGACATACTGAGATACTCATACTGGGTTGCATCACTTTATATGTCACTAATCAGGAAATGCTACTTTTGAGAAAATAGCAATTACAGTTACAGAACCAGTTTCTGAATGTCCACATCTGAAACTCCCTAAAATCCATAAACTAAATGAATCCGACTCTCAACCAATCAGTGCCATCGTAGTAGCGTCTTCTTAGCAACAGATGAGTTCTATTTACACCGAGTCATGTCTGTTTTGAGGCTTCTAACTGGTTTACCATTATATGATTCGGGGAATCCTTCTGGGATTCTGTGAGTAGGGAGAGTATTCTGGTAAATATGGAAAATAAGGAAATACCCTGAGCAACCACAAAAGCGAATTGAAAATCAGCAAAATAAGTGGATATTTCTATTGTTTTACAACAACTTGGATATGGACCTTTTTCTTAAACAAGTATTTTAGCATGGATTGAGTGTGTTTATCGATATCTGAACTTGATCATTTGGAAGATTAAGCTTTTAATGATGTATGTTTGGCGATATCGCATTTTCATCCAGATACGCCATTTTTAACTTATTTGGCTATTATTCAAAACACTACCTTACGATTTAATCTGTATTACCCAGGAGCAGGTCACAAACCCTCCCTGCCAAATCAATTCTTTGTAGAACCACCTTTTGCTGCAATTGCAGCTGCAAGTCTTTTGATGTATGTTTCTACCTGCTTGATACATCTAGAGACTAAAGTTTTTGTCAACTCTTCTTTGAAAAATCACTTAAGCTCAAGCAGATTGGATAGAGGGCATCTATGAGCAGCAATATTAAAGTCTTGCCACAGATTCTGGATTGGATTTAGGTCTGGACTTTGACTGGACCATTGTAACACATGAATATGCCCTGATCTAAATCATTCCATTGTAGCCCTGGCTTTATGTTTAGGGTCATTCTCCTGTTGGAAGGTAACAGGTTTTCTTTTAAGATTAAGATTTGGCTCCATCCATCTTCCCATCAACTCTGACAAACTTCCCTCTCCAGGCTGAAGAAAAACATCCTCACGCGGTGTTTCACTGTGGGAGTGGTGTGTTCAGGGTGAAGTGCAGTGTTAGCTTTCTGTCACACATAGCATTTTGCATTAAGGTGAAAAGAAAACCCCCTCAATTTTGGTGTCATCTGATTAGAACACCTTCTTCCATGCTTGCTGTGTCCCCCACATGACTTTTGGCAAACTGCAAATGGGACTTTTAATGGCTTTCTTTCAACAATCGCTTTCTTCCAGCCACTCTTCTGTAAAGGCCAGATTTCTGGAGTGCACGTCTAATAGTTCATCTTAGGACCGATTCTCCCCCTGAGCTGTGGATCTCTGCAGCTCCTCCAGAGTTACCATGGGCCTCTTGGCTGCTTCTTTGATCAATGCTCTCCTTGACCAACCTGTCAGATTAGGTATCTTGGTAGATGATGATCCAGATGATGGATTGAACAGTGTTCTGTGAGATCCTCACAGCTTGGGATATTTTTTTAGAACTTAACCCTGCTTTAATCTTCTTCACAACTTAATCCCTGACCTGTCTGGTGTGTTCCCTGGGCTTCATGATGCTGTTTGTTCACTAATGTTCTCTAACAAACCTCCGAGTCCTTCACAGAAGAGCTGCATTTATACTGAGATTGGATTACACACAGATGGACTCTATTTATCAATCAGGTGACTTCTGAAGGCAATTCGAGTGTATATCGGGGTATTAGAGTAAAGGAACTGAATACAAATGCACACCACACTTTTCAGATTTTTATTTGTAAAAATTTTTGAAAACCATCAATAATTTTAATTTCACTTTACAATTATGCACCACTTTGTAATGGTCTATCACAGAAAATCTCAATAAAATATGTTCACTTTTGTGGTTGTCGCATGACAAAATGTGGAAAGGTATGGGGGATATGAATACTTTTGCAAGCCCCTGTAGATGAATTATTTTTATTCGAGAAGTTTAAAGTGCAAGTTTAACTTTATAATTTTGTAAAATATTTCACATCTTCCTGTCAGGCTTTTGGAAATGCCAAAACACTGAAGAATGACAACTCCAGTCGCTTCGGAAAGTACATGGACATTCAGTTTGACTGCCAGGTTAGAACTAGTTTTAAATCTTACACTTAACATTATTGTATTATATATTTTATATTTTTGGCGCTCTATTAGAACTTACTGTTGCAGTAAGATCAAATATCACATGACTAATAATAAATAAAGATAATTGATAATATTCATTAAGTCCTGTTACAGTTTCTTATTTTCCTAATACCATGAAATCAGTGTGGACAGTACAGTTTTATACATACTGAAGTGCGCACTACCGAGGGATTTACTTTGAGCCTGTGGTCACTTTCTTTCCTTCATTTGGAAAGTTGGAGCTCTGTTATTTCTTGTCATAGGGTGATGCAGTTGGAGGTCACATCCTCAGCTACCTGCTGGAGAAATCACGTGTGGTCCATCAGAACCATGGAGAACGAAATTTCCATGTTTTTTACCAGCTGCTGGAGGGAGGAGATGACGACCTGCTGAGACAACTCGGCCTCGAGAGGGACACGCAGCGCTACAACTACCTGCTTCACGTAGAACGATTACTTTGCACTCACACAACTACAGGCCGTGAAAAGGCTTTATGCTCATCAATGTTTTGTATTAATCTCACTTGATGAGAATTGATTAATTGATTGTTTGACTAGTTGATTTCTGAAATGTAGTAATTTTTCCTGTTATCTATAGTTGAGATACAATGAAAAAGTGTTGACACAATGTCATTATTTCTGCTGTTTGCAATATTCCTGGATTCCTGCAGGGGGAGTGTGCCAAAGTGAGCTCCATCAATGACCGAAATGACTGGAAGTCAGTGAAAAATGCTCTGTCAGTCATGCACTTTGATTTCGGTGACATTGAGGTGAGAATATCAATGAAGGACTGCATGTCAGTGATTCAGAGTTTGTGCGTGTTGCTGTATGTGTGTGTACTTAACATGTGTGTATCTGTAGCAACTTTTTGGAATCATTGCGAGTGTCCTGCACCTGGGAAATGTCCAGTTTGACACAGATACCAAAGGCGATGCGGTCCTCTACTCCAATGCTGAACTGCGCTGGGTATCAAAGGTACAATACAATAACACCCCCCAAACAACACACACAAACACACACACATTATGACTGGATATTAAGAAAAGTCTGGTCATTAAAGGTTTTTTCTTTCTCTGCAGCTGACTGGGGTCCATGTACAGGTTCTGACCGAGGTTTTGACCAACAGAAAGATCGAAGCAAAAACAGAGGAGGTAACACCCCACTCTCTCACACATCTCACTGGCTTTAATTCAGACCTGGTGCTGGTGTGAGAGGTGAATTCATCATGAATGCCCATTAGTACGACTTGTATGCTGTCTAGGTTCTGTGTCCCTTCACTGTCGATCATGCAATCTACGCCAGAGACGCACTGGCCAAAGCCATTTACGGACGCGCCTTCACCTGGCTGGTCAAGCGCATCAACGAGTCACTCGAGAATCAGGTCGGGGAAAAACAATGGACAGCAAATTAAAGCTAGTGAAGATTGAAACGATTTGTACCTGATATGGAATTTAATATAAGTAATTATTCATCCAAATAAAGTGTTACTGTTAATCTGGGATTAATGCTAATAATTTGTCTTAATAAAGTATTGATTCATTGCTGTAGCTGAAAAATTTGGTCTAATGCATGATTTCTCAGGACTCGACCAGAAAAACAGTTATCGGACTTCTCGACATTTATGGATTTGAGGTCTTCTACGTGAACAGGTACACTTTCACTAGCCTCCATTCAGAGTTAATACACTGCAGACTATATTTCACAACCTGTTCATTATTAATGGTTAGCATGCTAAGTCAAGCGGCACAGTGCTCTATTGGCTAACTCTTCGGCATCACAGCAAGAAGGTCTTGGGTTTGAGTCCCGAACCCAGAAAGGGCATTTCTCTTTGGAGTTTGCATGTTCTCCCCCGCACGCTTGCGTGGGTTTCCTTCTGGGTTTCTCCTTCTGTTTCCTCCCACAGTCCAAAGATTTACATTATGCTAATTGGCTTTTCCAAATTGTCCCTAGGCGTGAATGTGTGTGTGTGTGTGTGAATGCTTGTGTGTGTAATGATGGTCTGGCGAGCTGTTCAGGGTGTAACCCGGCCTCGCCCAAAGACAGCTAGAATGGGCTCCAGCCTCCCTTGACACTAAAGGGTAAAGCGGTTCGGAAAATGATGAAAATGCTAAGTCAAGCACCACGCACTCCAGTTAGCACCACACACTTACATCTAATACAAAGAAGCACTTGTAATGAAAGTGCATGGATTAATGACATGGATCAAGTACACTTTATACAGTATGTATACATGTTTACAGCTGCCTGTCTGTGCATATATTGTGTATATAAGTGTGTGCATGGCTGTGTTTTAGTTTTGAGCAGTTTTGCATTAACTATTGCAATGAGAAGCTCCAGCAGCTGTTTATCCAGCTCACACTGAAGGCTGAGCAGGACGAGTATGAAGCCGAGGGCATTGAGGTAGAATATCTAAAACACACTGAATCAGAATTATAATACTTGTGTGTCATTCAGAACTGGACTAATGCGCAAAGCATCCTATTTATGTGAGTGATAATTCATGTACTGTTTGATGGTTTTGTGTGTGTTATAGTGGGAACCAGTGCAGTTCTTCAATAATAAAATCATCTGTGACATGGTGGAGGAGAAGCACAGAGGGATCATCTCAGTGCTGGTACAGCAACCATTTCATCACTTACATGCTGTAATTTAACCACCCACTGGACTCATGGGTAGTGTGAATAGAGCCACGGTGTAATCTCATCATCCCTGCTGTGTTCGTATTTAGGATGAGGAGTGCTTGATGCCCGGTGATGCGACAGACCTCACCTTTCTGGAAAAGATGGAGGAGAAAATGGGAAACCATCCTCACTTTATCACGTGAGTCAACCCCCCCAACCCCCAACCCCCCCACACATTTAATTGATAGATGGAGATTTACTTACTCATCCCCAGCCACCAGACACTTTCAGTTTCTCTTTAGAAACAGAAAATGTGATGGGTTAGATTTTGAGTGCTCTGTCAAAAGTGGTGCAGAAATTGTATTAATTGTATTAATAATAGTGTCTTAGCATTCATGTTTTAGCAAAATGTCTTAAATTTTCTCTCCAAGCATTAAAAAATCCAAGCAAAAAACCCATTTTCTATCTGCAATGATAACAGCTCATAATGTTAAGAGTAAAGTAACATTTAACTAATCATATGCTGATCTAATTACACAAGCTATTATGTTTCCTTCTCTGCCCTATATATAATATAATGTAATATAGGCAGCACAGTGGTGCAGTGGTTAGCAGGGTTTCCTCCAGGTACTCCGGTTTCCTTCCACAGTCCAAAAACATGCACAGTAGGCTGATAGGTGGTCCCAAGAAGGGCCAGCGCCGTATCTATTTTTTGAGGCAGCTAAGGTCGTTTAACATCTGCCGAACACTGCTTAGGATGTTTTATGAGTCTGTTATGGCCAGCGCCATCCTCTATGCCATTGCATGCTGGGGCAGCAAGGTGAGAGCTGCACATGCAAATAGACTGAAGAAACTGATCCACAAGGCCAGTAACATTGTGGGGATGGAGCTGGACTCTCTGAGGGTGGTGTAACAAAGCAAATGTTGTCCAAAATGAAGACAACATTGAACATTACCTCCCACCCACTTCACAACCTCCTGATCAGTCACAGGAGCACATTCAGTGAGAGACGAATACCACCTAAATGTACCAATGAATGACACAGGAAATCATTCCTACCTGTGGCCATTAAACACCACAACTCCTTCATATAGCAACAACATCCACTGTTATACATTTGCACTACATTTATACTGTTTATTATATTGATAATACTGTACATTTTACTCACTGACACGATTCATTCTGTATCTGTTTATATAGATATTAGTGACTTCTAATTTTAGACTGTGTGCACAGAATTTCCTCCAGGATCAATAAAGTATTCTGATTCAAATTGCCCCTAGGTGTGAGTGTGATTGTGAAAAATTGTGTGTGTTGGACCTGCGATGGCCTGGCGAGTTGTGCAGGGTGTACCCTGCTCTCGCCCAGAGTCGGCTGTGATGGGTAATAGCTTCTCCGCGACCCTAATTAGAATTAAGCAGCTTAGAAAATGAATAAATGAATAAGTAATATAATATAATACGAGTATTTTACATTATAATAAAATATAATGTAATATAACATAAAATATATTATTGTTTTCTTACGTGGCATGTCGCTCATGTTCTACTCTAACATTTATAATATAATCAGGTTAAGATCAGGGTCATAAACAATGATGTCAGTAATTTTCTGTATGAACAACAGACAGAAGTTGGCTGATAAGAAAACCCGCAGGACTCTGGAGAGGGGTGACTTCCGTTTGCTTCATTATGCAGGCGAGGTGACCTACTGCGTCGTGGGTGAGACATGTCACACCACATACCCATTCAAAACAAAATAAAGAATAATTATTAATAATTCTGTGCAATAAAGTCACTTCCTGTAGTAATTAAATAGAATTAAAAAGGTTTTAAAAGAGGTCTGATCCCAAACACAAGTATTTATTTTTGTGATATTGAACATTGGCCCTGTGTTCTCTCTAATGGTTCCTTGACCTCTTCGTTCTAAGCTGTTTGTGTCCTCTGACCTTTCTGACAGGCTTTATTGACAAGAATAATGACCTGCTGTACAGGCACATTAAAGAGGTAAGTCCAGAGGGAATAAAGCCTGGCTCCGCCCACTACACAACAAACTACCAACCTACCACTAAACCTACCACTTTGTGGTTTTGCCTGTGTGTGTGTGTGTGTGTGTGTGTGTGTGTGTGTGTGTGTGTGACTATGATTGACAGGCGATGCGCCAGTCGAAGAACTTGATAATGCAGCAGTGTTTCTCCTCTGACGAGGTGGATAGCAGGAGAAGACCTGAGACAGTAAGCCACTAACAGGTTGTGATGAATCAGACACAACCAGTGAGAAAGCAGATGTTAACCTATGGAACTTTGGAACAGGAGCTTCTTCACCAAATAGTTTTACCACCATGTGTTATTAATACTACATGATAATGCTATTAGAATTTCAGGGTTTTTTTATTGGTGTGATAGGAGAGTTTCTCTGATAGAGCTTCTCTATAGAACCTGATAGATTTTCTTTGTCATGTTTACTGTCATTATTAAAATCAGCTTCGTAGCTATTGGAGTGAAGCAAAAATTAAATGAAGTTGGATCAGAGTAAGCGAATCGGTCTGAATATGAATGTGAACGCAGGTGGCAACTCAGTTTAAGAACAGTCTACAGGGACTGACCGAGATCCTGATGGCGAAAGAAGCCTGGTACGTCCGCTGCCTAAAGTCCAACGACGACAAGCAGTCAGGTGATAAGAGTATTCCTAGAGAGAACATCATAATTCACATAGTACTGAATGTTTAGTTGTACACCTTACACTCTGTCTGTTTAGGAAGCTTTGATGATGTGCTTGTGAGGCACCAGGTGAAGTATTTGGGTCTGATGGAACATCTTAGAGTCCGACGTGCTGGGTTCGCATATCGCAGGAGATACGAGGAATTTCTGAAGAGGTATAATTACATCCCTGAAAGAGGTTATGTTTTACTTTTGTTTTTTTGTCTGTGTGTTAGCAAAATTGCACATGAAACTTTTACTAGAGGTGGAGCTTTGGAAGGAAGACTGTATTAGATTTAGGTGATGATCCGGATCAAATTCTGGATCCAGGAATTTTTTAAAGGATTCTTTAACATATGTAACCAAGCCGCCCCCCAAGGCAAACATGTTTGCTCGCTCCCCTCTCGAATGCCGAAATTTTTTTCTTTTTTGTGTTTTTGTTGTTTTCTTTGCAGTGCAGAAATGCTTACACTGACTACATAAAATAAAAAGGCACTGCTGGATATCAAATCACAGATTCATTTTGAATTTACTGGTTATATACCACCAGAGCTACAAAACATTGTTGATTCGCACACACTGTGACCCCTCTCTCACCCCCCCAACAGTCTCATCATGCCAAGTACACAAAATATTGAGGCAGCCTCAAGGCAGCAGGACCAGACAACATCTCTGGACGGGCTCTGAGAGCATGTGCTAACAAGCTGGCTGATGTTCTCACCTCCATCTTTAACCTCTCCCTCATTCTAAGCAAAGTTCCCTCCCGCTTCAAAACCACAACCACCGTCCCCCTTTCCAAGAAGAGCCCACTCACCTTCCTAAACGATTACAGGCCAGTAGACCTCATTTCCAATCATTATGAAGTGTTTTGAAAGAGTGGTGCTGGCCCACATTCAGAGCATCATACCAGACCTTCTGGACCCCCTGCAGTT
The DNA here is from genome assembly GCA_028564935.1 of Neosilurus hyrtlii. NCBI lineage: Eukaryota > Metazoa > Chordata > Actinopteri > Siluriformes > Plotosidae > Neosilurus > Neosilurus hyrtlii. Next base: position 17,337,534 of record JAOUQZ010000027.1, read on the forward strand.
TGCCTATCGGCCTAACAGATCTGCTTCTAATGACATCGCTGCTGCACTCCATTATTCTCTTGCACACCTGGAAAACAAAGACTCCTACATCAGGATGCTTTTTGTTGACTACAGCTCCGCCTTCAACACAGTCATTCCCCAAAATCTCACCCACAAACTGTCTACACTTGGCCTGAACCCCACTCTCTGTGACTGGCCACTGGCAGGCCACAGTCTGTCAGGATCGGTGATAGGT
>JAOUQZ010000027.1:17406060-17416786 GCA_028564935.1 Neosilurus hyrtlii
ATATGCATTTCATGTTTAGCGAGTTGTAATTCTTTCGCCTTAGAAACCTTAAAATCTTAGCTGCACTAAAGATAATGGGAGGAATCTGTGACAGGACAATAGTATGGACACTGGTGTAGACCTGAGCACAGACTTTTTAAATTGATTCAGGAACAGGCCTCAGCCATAACGTGGAAACTGCTGAGGTCCATAGCGTGGCTTGGGCTCTGGCTTGCTTTCAGGTGTGCTCTCAGATGTGCTCTCAGTTGTGCTTTCATATATCCTCTCAGATGTGGGCCATGGCAAAGTCCTGGGTGTAGAGCTTTATTCATTCATTAATTTTCTAAACCACTAAATGCTATTTAGGGTCACTGGGAGGCTGGCGCCCATCCCAGCCTACTCTGGGCAAGGGCAGAGTACACCCTGGACAGCTGGCCAGGCCATCACAGGGCAGAAACACGCAGACGGCAATGCAGCCTCCTCTTGACAAAAATCAGCAATAGTGTAGAGCTTGGCATGGGTTATTGAACCCTCTCAGGCACTGGCTTGGGAATGATCTTAGAAACTCCACAGGGGTCAACTGGGGAATGGCTTATGGAACAGGTTTTGGCAGCTGATTGTTTATATGCCCCATTACCTGTTTAAAATTCCATGCCACTAAAACACATATATATATGCACACAAGGGAAAATAAAGAAATGAACCCCAACACAGAAGTGAGCTGGAGAACAGTTTGAGGTTTAGTGGCAGGCTTAGTGGAGAGCTCAACAATAGGCCCAGAAGCCACAAGGGGTACACAACTGCAGGCTTTATCTCACTTAAAGACTAATCTGGGGCAAACCATGCTTTAATATGTGACAGAAGGTTATTTGCAAACAAGGGTTGACTGCTAAAAAGAGTGACATTCTCCTCCAGTGATGGTACAGCAAAGAAAAAAAAGTAAAGTCCTAAACACAAAATCATAGTCACAGAAAATAGCATCCTCTGTATTCACAGGTTCATAATTGAGCACAGGTTCAATATTTAGCACATACTCATTGTTAAATGCAGATTCATAGTAAGACTGTGGTTTGGCATGATAAAATTCAGTTCAAACAAGGGATTTGTGTCCATACATAATTTCTCATTCAACCCTGGGTTCCCACTGTTTTTTAAGTTCACACTGTACCTCATGTTCCATAATACACTCATATTCTGGGTCACATTTAGGTGTATAACTACATAATTATTCGCATTTAAAAGTGTAGGCTGCCCTGTTAATCTCAGGAAAAACTCAGGGGTGAAGTCCATCCAGTTGGCCTCGGGTGTCGTTCATTCATTCATTTATTTTCTGAACCACTTAATTAGGGTTGTGGGGTGGCTGGCGTCCATCTCAGCCAACTCTGGGCGAGGGCAGAGTACACCCAGGACAGCCCGTCTGGCCATCGCAGGGCAGAAACACGCTGACGACAACCAAGAGTTGGTCTACTCTTTACAAATGACAGCAATGGATCTTTTACATGCCTCTCACCACAGACAGTGGCACCACAGACATGACTGGCCTTTGATAACCCAGTTAGCTGCACTGGGAGGACAGCAGTGACAACTCGGTGATAGTGGTATTATAGTGATACTGACCTTTGGATCAGTAAGCTGTGAATCATGGTCCAGTCAAGTGCTTGTGGATGCGGCATTTGAAGGCATGGAGTCCATTATCTGTAATGGTTCCTATGACACAAGGAGGAAGATTATTCCAGATACTGACACTTGAATTGGGGAAGCTTCTGTCTAGTTGTCTACCTTTTCTGGCAATATTCAGAGCATGTGGATGAGCCGAAGTACTGTATAGCTTTTTAAGGTGGAGGGGAAAAGGGCCTTCAGGTCTTATTTGTAAGCACCACAGAACTGTCCCAACTGTTTTTCCAGGCTTTCCTCTGGATTTTGTCTAGAACTGCCAGGTTCATGGCCGATGCTCCCAACCAGGATAAAGATACATACTCTGTGGATTTATAGACACAGCTGTGGCTGGTGACATTTAGCTTGGTGGCAACTCTGCTCAGGGCCCCCAAGCTTCTGCCCAGCCCATTTTGACACATTTGAGTGTTGTGTTTTCCAGGTTTCTTAGTTCTTGTTTCACCTTTTCTCTGAGATGAGATGGTTGCTTTGCACTTTCAAATGTTACCTTCCATTTTTCAGCCCACTCCTTCATTTTTTGCAAGTCAGGATTTGAGCTTTTCTCCACAGATTCTCTGTCTCTTGGTGACTTGAATAGAACATCAGCATATAGGAAGAGCTCTTTCTCGCAGAATTTCTGTAGATCGATGAAGACTGAGAAATGAAGTGGGCCAAGAATGGAACCTTGTGGTTCAGAGATGTTAATGGTGCTATTTTTGGTGACTGTCCACAGACTGTACCACATTTGGATCTGCTAGAAATGTAGCTATTCATTTCCTTTGTAGTTTGGCAAGACCATTGTGACAGAATTTGTTGAATGCTCCTTTTATGTCAAGGACTTTCTTGTCCTTGTGAAGATGCTATGTCCACCTCTGGGTGAGGATGTTCAAGAAGTCAGCTCTGATAAGGGCTGTTGGAGAAACACATGGTGAAGGTTTGGGAGAGAAGACTAGCAAGCTCAGCACTGCATTCCTGCAAGACTGTGGTTGAATCTTGTCTCGTCCTGTAACCTTGGCTGGATTCAGCCTTTGTAAATATTTACTGATTACCTTTGGATGGGATGTTATGTCTGTAATTGAGCTTTCTGTCTCAAATACCTCACAAATACCTCACGAAACACTTTTGTATTGTCTTTGGCAGTGATTATTGCACCAGATTTGTGTTCTGAGACCAAAATTGCAGGTATAGACAATTTCCCTCCAAGAGTGTTAATGACCATTTTTTGCTGCTTAGGCTCTTGTCAGCCAGTTGATCTCTGAGTTTGTTGCTGTGTTTCTTCCGAGCTGTCAATTCTACTTGAACTGATCCTTGTTCTCAGGGGGTGTTGGATTTCTTCATCTGGAGTGTTTTCTTGGCAGCTTTATGGCAACTGTCATCAAACCAAGCTTTGTCCCCTTACTTCCTTGTCACAGTCTTGTTTAGGATGAACTGGTCAGTGGCCTCAACTGTTGTTTCTGTCACCATGTGGCAAGAGTTTTCAGAATCATCAACTCAGATCATGTCTGACCATTTGGCTTCAGACAGGGTTCTCCTGAGCTCAGATTGTCTTTATGGTGATCAGCACAGGATTGTGGTCAGAGGTTCCAGGACTGGCATGGACTGTTGCAGATGCAGTAAGGTCAATGCAAGGTCCAAGATCTGGTGTTTTCTGATTGGCAATTTGGTGCAAACCTAGGTAGATATTTGTAGGGTTTGATGTCCAACAGAATCTGTTACCTGACTGTTGAGCCAATCCTTATGGTGAACATTAAAGTCACCTGTCATAAGGTGTCATTACTTGCAATGTGTAGTGTGATTAAATCTTGGTATTCTATGATATCAGAATTCACACTTGGTGGATAATAAATGATGCTGATTAGGAATATGCCAGATGTCAGGGCGGTGTCACATAATTTCAAAGACATGTCAGAACCTGTCGAGAGCTCTGGACTGGAGGCCATTTTGTTGGCATTGGCGAGGTCACTGTCTTTGAGGCCACTCTATTGGCATCTGGTGAGAGCTCTTAGTTGGAGGCTGCCCTGTTGCCCCCTGGAAAGAACTCTGAATTGAAGTTTGCTCTGTTAGCCTCTTTTAATTACTCTGGGTTGGGGGCCTTCCTATGGGCATTCTGACGAGAACTCTGGGTTGAAGACCACCCTGTCAGCCTCTGAGAAGTAGGTTGCCTTGAGAAAGGTGCAGTTTGGGCCTGGATGCCACTCCTGGACTTCCTCTTGGCTTCATGGTCACCACTGCCTGTCCACACTAAGTCCCAGGGTGTACGAAGTGTCGAGCTGTTCTCTAGGATAAGGTGTGCGCTGTAGTGAAGAGAACTTGGAAGCACTGATCTCTGGGATAAAGTTGTAGACAGGCATAAGTCAGGAGATGGATTCACAAAAAGGCTTTAATAATCCTTAGAAGCACAGTAAAGTCCATAATCAAATACTACTAGAACCTTTCCCGGATCAGGTCATCCCTCCAAACTGGATGGAAGAGTGAAAAGGAAACTGGTCAGAGAGGCACAATCAGTTACAGAATTAGATTTTTACAAAACGTGGTCATTGAGTACGTGACAACAATATCACAAATTCTCCTCAAATGTGGCTTTTATGGCAGGGTTTCAAGAAAAAAGCCATTTAAGAAAGGCCACATCATTTAATGATTGTTTTTTGCCCAAACACACCTTGAGTATTTAGAGGCCAAAAAGGTATAATGTTCAAATGAGAACAAAATCAAACTTTTTGGCATGAATGCTGGTATAATGATACATCTGGCAGAAAGGCAGTACAGCTTGCCATCCGAAGAACAACATACCTGCAGTATAGAAGTGAAGACAACATACCTGAAGTATGGGAGTGGTAGCATCCAACTCATGGCTATAAGCTAAGCAAAAGGTGACTTCACAAAATACTGACAGGGGGTGATTCTTTAAACATCTTACTGATAATGGTTTTATTTCTTTTTTCTTTTTTGCTGTAGCTAATATATATATTTTGCTTGATGGTTATATGTTGTAATTAGTGAATACAGCTCAAAAAAGAATAACAGGACAATAATAGGATTAATCACTTCATCAAGTGAGTGAATGAGTGAAATATCTCAATCTGAAACTATTTATACTCTCTGAATATAAGCCAATAAAAAGAATTTAAGTATCTCAACATTTACACCTGAGAAAGAGGATATGTCTAGAAAAAGTTCCATGAAGCTCTTCAAATCTACTCCATATACTTGAATCAGGAAAAATCCCTAGTACACAGATGCTGGTTTCAAATATATTAAAATATTAGGTCAGAAAGCTTCATTTCTATGTAATGGAAGCAGAATAATGCCCTCTCTCCAGTTATATGAAGGTGATGGGTAAACCAGCATGAAGATTTAGATTTGTTGATAAAGACTCCAATGACAAATAAGTCCATCTGGTGAATGCCATTAATTTAAATATATGTGTGTGTGTGTGTGTGTGTGTGTGTTTGTGTGTGTGTGTGTGTGTGTGTGTGTGTGTGTGTGTCTTTTTAGATGACTGGGTTTCACTACACCTGGATGAACTAATTGGAGATCCCGGTTTTCCTGGTGACATTTATGAGCTGCAATGCATGACTGTCTCGGAAACTCTTGCAAATGGTTCCCTCTCTGCTATAGGTAATATTGATCACTTTGCAACCTGCATTTTAATTTTAATTATCCTTGTCCCACATTAATAATCATGCAGTGTTTATAATGTAGTTAAAGTAAATATTTTGCATATTTGCAGAGGATCTTGACACAGAGAGTCCTGTAACCACATTTTGTGAAAAACAGGTAAGTGTGTGTGTACTGTGCTGTTGTATACTGTGGTTCTGCTAAGATTTTTAAGTAAAATAAATACTGCAAAGCTTTGTGACCCTTGAGGGTGTTTCCTTGTGAAGTTTTTATGTTCTCGAAGTGCTTATACGGGTTTTCTCTGAGTGTTTCAGTTTCCTCAGTCCAAAGAAATGCACATTTGGCTAATTGGATATACCCAATTGCCTCTACATGTGAGTGTGAAAGATTGTGTGTCTGTGTTGGCCTCAGGGAGGTCTAGCAAGCTGTTCAGGGTGCACCTCACCTTTGCCCAGAGACAGCTTGGATGCCAGCCTCCCTGTGACCCTGATAAACGATAAACTGATTTGGAATATGAAATAAAAAGAAATGAATATGAAATGAAAACAAATACATTCAATCTCAATTTCTCATGGCAGGTTGTCTGTGTTGACACACGCTTAATAATGAAGAAGTCTTTACAGAAGGGTATTTTGCAGTTGCGTGACAAAGTAGATAATACTGAAAGAGCAACGAAACGTGTAGAAATTCTCCATGGGCTGCTGCAAAACAAATACACTGGTGAGAAGTCTACTTCAATCAGAATTTTTTAACTGAATAATTCAAATTTGGCATTGGTATGGTAGTGATTATAATGATGTATCTTTATAAAGAGGAAGTGGGAAGCAGCTTCCATGATGTATTGCTTCATCATTCTTATGTTGTTTACAGTAATCTGTATAGTATTTTATGATACCATGCAGTGGGATAACTGAAAGTGAATTTTGGTAAATTAAATAAACTTTTAATTTATTTTCACCAGTTTCTGAGGCTTTCAATAAATCACTGGAAAGGAGAATAATCAGTTTTCTGTCAGACCAGGAGAAACTCAAGGGAGAAACAGTGAACTGGGTTGTTGCTCAGGCACGTTCTGATTGCGTTGTAGCTGAAGGCAGCTCGTTTAGGTAAATAAACATTTGTACATAAGTTATTTTATTTTAAATGATGTTAATGAAAATAAACTAGAGAACAAAAATGATATAATGTATTTTTTAGACATGTGCTGTGGGTTCATCTGGAGGACAGCGTAGCCTCAGCCCTAGCCCACATTCTGGCAGTCATTGATGGAGACAATAACCTGGATAATCTGATCAATAATGAAGCATCTGATATCACTGAGTTCTGGCTAAATGTTTTCCAAGAGGACAAGTGGGATCTGCTGAACATTCCAGTCACTACGTCAGTATTATCTGTTGCTCTTAGTATGTTGTTCTTATGCTTTACCATTCTCTGCATAAAGTTCTCACTGCATCTGTGAGTCCTTATAAATACTGCGCTACGCTATTGCTTTTTCTTTTAATCTGTATTTTTTTCTGTGTTTAACAAATGATGTTTGTACTGTATGAATTTAGACTACGTCCCATTTGCCTATGGTGACCATGCCACTTCTTTATCAGTACTGCATTCCCACTATGTTGTACAAGTTCTTACTGCATCCACCTGTCACATCTAGGTGTGGTAACATGAGTGCTAAGGAGCTGAAGAGAGGGAGGCAGACACAGTTACAGATCTTAAGATATTTAATAAATAACAATGGCACACCTGGCTGGCAAACAAAAAGTAATTTATAAGTTTGGTAATAAACTGAAACTAATACATGAATGTCAACCATAGGCAAGCAGACAAACAGAAAGACTTACTCTAAGCAAACTGACAAACTTAATGCCATTAATACCTTGTGCTAAGGTGTGGCAAACCTGGTCCATAAATAGGCTTAAATGAGAAGAGTTCAAGTTCATTAGCAGCTGATAGCTGCGTTCTATTGTTGCGTTGTTTTTACAGCCTTTGTAGCACAAGCTAGAAGTGATAGTCCTGCTTTCTGCAGAGGCAAAAGAATGCAATCATGCTGCAGTGCAATGCATGAGAGAATGGTGAGTGGCCAAGGCTCACTAATGTGGGGCAATTAAAATCTTGTATGTCTGGTCTGATCTCACAGTAGGGCTGCTGTAGCATAAACTGCTGAAAGTGTTAGTGCTTGCTATGATAGTGCATTTCTGCTTGCTGTGTATGGGAAATGCTTAGCCACAGACCAGTCAGCTGGTTTTGAGATTAAGACTGATGAGCATACAGTGCTCTCAGTGGGAGTCTCTACTATAGTACTTTGTAGTCCTTTTGTAGTTCCCCATTATCTCATGAAGGGTAAGTAATGAGTCTGTGTTCACATGCTGGGCTCCTGCTTTGGGCTTCACCTAAAACATTAAGTCCTGGAGAGAGAGGACCTAGTGCGTGACTTGGTTGTTACTGTCCTTGGCCTTTGGCATCCATTGCAGGGTGCATGGTCATTGACTAGCATGTCTGGCCAGACAGATGAAACAGTAGTTTATTTACCACAAACTTGATAGCCATGGCTTTTCATTTCATGGCAAATATCACTGTTCTCTTGGGGTCAGTTTTCAGCTGATGCAGCTGATGTAGCTCCTTTCCATTGAACTGCAACAAAATACTGTCACAATTTGGCACAAATCACCAGTAGTACCCTGGCAACCCCAAGAGGGTGCATGCCTGTTTCTTTGTGCTCAGTCTAAGGTAGCTTAGGATTGCTTTCTTTTGGAATGTAAACAGTCCAATGCCAATAGGGTACCCCGGGTACTCTGCCTCTGTGAGCCCCTTTTGGGGTTGGTGGTCGGCGTAGCCGTTTGCTCAGCACTTCCCTCAGATAGTACAGATGGACCTGCAAGGTGAAGTAGTGAATGAATACAGCCTTCAAGAGTTGGGGTGGGGGGCTGGGGGGGTGGGGGGGTTGGGATTTTGATGTCATTAGTTCAGACCTGGATATTTAAGTACACCATACATTTTTCTGGCTAAACTGGGTACCTTACTAACCAGTGCTACAGGTTCCTCCTACTTACACTTGCTGTCTTTCTGTATGTCTGTACACTAAAAAATGTGCTTAATTTATCCTTAACATTAAAACTATGCATTTGCATTTTCAATTGATAATAATACTAATAATATTTCATTACCATTTAGGGGCAGAAAAAGTCAAAAGATATGCATGTTAGTCAAATTGTATACTTCAAATTCCCCCTGAGTGTGAATGGTTGTATGAGTGATGGCCCTGCAGCATTCTGGCGAGACGTCCAGGGTATACCCCGCCTTTTCTGCCTGAGATAGACTTCAACCTTCCTGTGACCCTAGAATATACCCATAAAAAGTTAAAACATTTGTATATGTATGAAATCCTGAATGTATGAAATGTGAAAACTTGGCTTACTATGATTTAGATTAGTTTAGAATTTTAAGTATTTGAATGTTATTTTTCTGTTCATTTTTTCAGCAATCGAGGACAGATATCTGTCTTGTCAACAAGTGGTGACCAGACAAAGTCAAGGACATGTCATTTTCCATTTATCTGGGCTTTAAAAGAAAGATTTGAGGAGATTTGGTCAAAAGTCATCAATTTGAAAGGTAATGCATACACATGCAGGAAGTTTAAAACTTCATCTATACAATGCCATATTTGATACACTAATTAGACTACACTACACTGTTTGTGGTCAAATCTAGAGTCTTCTGATCTGTAATCAGTTGCGTTATCCATTGCACAAATGGGACCAGACAAGATCATCAGCACAGAGTAAAACTTGTAATGTACAAACACATCGACACATAAAATTTTGTTTTTGAATCATCTTCAATATTTGAATATGTATTACCTGTGGAGGAATTTTCATAAAATTCCACATAAATCCATAACAATGAAACATATTTTGCTAACAAACACAAAAACCTAATCAAAAACATGCCTTGCCAGACATGATCGACTGAAATCTTCTCTGAAACACTGTGACATAATGTTCTAAATATAAGTTCATTCACCTGGTTGATGGATATATATTTTAGTACATTCTCTACTGTGTTGGTAGAAGAAGAGATACTGGTACTTGAGATATGTGATCTGCTGTGGATACTACAGGTCCAACACAATCATTTGACTGTAACTTAGTAAAGATCCAACTCAGCAACTAGTCAAAGGCTATTCTAGGTGTCTAGGATGTGCCTGTCCGGATGTGCTGCCATGGGGCGGGTTAGCGCATGCCCTGGTGTCTGGTTGCCGTCCTGGGCCCTGGGTGTGGCCCGGTGGCGGGAGGATTGGGGAGGATTGTGGGGTGTGAGCTTGTGTGGGTGTGTGTGGGCGAGTGCTGGGACGAATGGGGGGGAGTGCGAGGAGGTGTGGGTGTGTGTGGGAGGGGTGGAAGGGACAGTGTGGGTCTAAGATTTTCCGCTGTCCTCCTCACTCTCCTCTTCTTCCCCCTGGGTGTGTGGTGGGCGGGTGCCTTCTAGGGTTAGCGGTAGCTCGTTGGCTGCAGTCGCTGGGTGATCCAGTCGTGGGTGCGGCTGTTACTGGCCTGTCTTGCCCAGGGGGGCCTCCCGGGGAACAGGGGTTCTTAGTGCTGCTTGCAGCTCTCTATCTAGAGGGCAGGTTGCCTCCCTCCGGACTGATATCCCCGACTCCCTCTTCTTCCCTGCTCCCTTACACTCACACATACATATAGGGACTTGGAAGGTTTGTATGTCACGCGGGGAGGAGCGGAGGGGCCATCTAAATGGTCTTCTTGGCTGCACCATTAGGCGACTCACCTCTCAGTTTTAACTACACTTTAGACACCGAAACACAACACATAAACAACTTTTGGGGGGCGTGCCAGGTAGTGTATGGCAAGCGGGGCTACTATGGTGGCCTCGCTCCCAGCATAAAGAGGTCACTGCCCCTCAATTTCAATTGCAATCAGCACACAGTCAAGAGCGGGGAGGATGGGGGAAATGGGGACCTCTTACATCCCTGTTCCCCTGGGTGCCGCCGGGAGCGGGCAGGGGGGGTGGTTGTCCCCGGGGCTGGGTCCCGGGTTGGCTGCGCAGATGGAGGGCTGCTGGTCCCTGGGGGGTGCTTGGTCTGCTGCGCCTGAGGGGTGTGGTGGAGGGGGTGGGTGGGGGTAGTGGTGAAGACCGGATTTAGGACTCGTTGTCCTCTGGTCTGCCGGGGCCGTCCCCCGCAGGGCATGGTGGGAGTGGTGTATGAAAGTGGATGTGTGAGTGTGGGAGTACGTGGGGAGGAGGGTGGGGAAGGAGGGTTGGAGGTGCACTGGTTTCCGGGCTGTGTGGCTGGAGCATCGGGGTGGGTGCTGGCCCGCACCGGGTGGTTGTTTGGGGGTCCTGGTTCTCCTGGACGTGGTGCGGGCCCTCTACCCCGCCGCTGCAGGGGGCTCTGGCTGGGGCTTTTCTCTGCCACCATCTGAGTAAGCCTGGGGTTGTCTTTGGTGCGAGGTGGCTTGGGGTC
>JAOUQZ010000027.1:17478822-17495239 GCA_028564935.1 Neosilurus hyrtlii
TGTGTCTCTCTCTCTGTGTGTCTCTCTCTCTGTGTGTCTCTCTCTCTGTGTGTCTCTCTCTCTGTGTGTCTCTCTCTCTCTCTCTGTGTGTCTCTCTCTCTCTCTCTCTGTGTCTCTCTCTCTCTCTCTGTGTCTCTCTCTCTCTCTCTGTGTCTCTCTCTCTCTCTGTGTCTCTCTCTCTCTCTCTGTGTCTCTCTCTCTCTCTGTGTCTCTCTTTCTCTCTGTGTGTCTCTCTTTCTCTCTGTGTGTGTCTCTCTCTCTCTCTCTGTCTGTCTCTCTCTGTCTGTCTGTCTCTGTCTGTCTGTCTCTCTCTCTCTCTGTCTGTATCTGTCTGTCTTGTCTCTGTATGTCTGTCTCTCTCTCTCTCTCTCTCTCTCTCTCTCTTTCTCTCTCTCTTTCTCTCTCTCTCTCTCTCTCTCTCTATCTGTGTGTGTGCTCTCTAGGCTCCCTGCTGTGAGAAGTTTTATATATGTCGTCTTTGCCATGATGATGAGGAAGATCACAAGATGGACCGTTTTCAGGTCAAAGAGGTGAAATGCGCTGGGTGTGACTTCGTCCAAGAGGTGAAGCTCAGAAGCGGCGCAATGCGCCAACCTCATCTTAACTCCTGGTTTATACAGTTATTTGTGTTCTTTAAGAGCTATGAGGAAGCTGTGTCTGACCCTCAGCCTCTGGTTTCCAGGTTCAGCAGGTGTGTCAGGGTTGCGGTGTGACGTTCAGCGACTACTACTGCGATATCTGTCACCTCTACGATAAAGACAAGAAGCAGTTCCACTGTCATCCGTGTGGAATCTGCAGGTGAGAGGAGTGTTTCCTTCTTAGCAGGTTTATGGGTCTTTCCCAAGCTTGGGAGTACACTTTGTGTGTGTTTTAACAGCACATATAGAATAGAAACCTTTTATTGTAAGACAGTATGTGCAGTACAGTGAAGTTTGGCTGGATCAACCTAATCAGTTTGCTCGATAGACAAACTGATGCGTCTCGAAGGTGGGAGGGACTTGATGTGTTGTAATACCAACCTCACAGTGAGTGTTACAGAGGCAGAAGTAATTTAGACAGGCTGTAACTACTTTCTTTGGTACTGGGTTTTCTATAGCAGACTTTAGGCAGGGTGGGATGATGGCTTGTGTGAGGGATTGTGGATGATGGGAGCGATTGTGGAAAAGATCTGTGAGGGCTCACTGGCACAAGCCTTGAGCACCTTGCCAAGAACTCCAGCAGCCTTCCTGGCATTTAGTGTCCAGAGCAAGCGTCTCATATCATTCTCACATATCGTTTGTGAGTGCACGTGTGTTGAAGACTTGAGTGGTGAGTGGATGGGTACTGGAGTGGCTTGCCATAGTGTGGTTGAGTCCGGTTATGATGCCTCGAAGCAGTTGAGCTCCTCTACCAGCTGTAGGGTCTGTGTACTAGGGATGTGAATCTAACAACAACTCACGATTCAATTCGATTCTGATTTTTGGGGTGACGATTCGATTCAGAATCGATTCTCGATTCAAACCGATCTTTGATTCATAATTGTTACAAATAAAAGGAGACAATTTCATGAGTAACTACATTCTTCTCTAAGTTAGTAATGACTCTTCTATAAGAAAGAAAGAAATGATATTACTAGACAGCTGGTTTTGTAGATGTATTGATCCGCTTTGCTTGTGCAGAGTTGGTTGGGAGTTTAGAGAAGTAATGGAGTGTGCGTTGGTCAGGAGTTGTTTGTGCTGCGGCTATGTTTTTTTTAGCTTCGGGTGATGGTGTAAGATGTGCGCTCGGGGATTTGAAGTGTTCCCGAAATAGTTGACTTTTATTTTGCACACGACATGTCATGTCAAGCTTCTTCTTACCTGGAAAATCCAAAGTGCACCCAAACATTCGCCTTCAGCGTAGACAGTGCTGGCTGTAGGCTAAAAGCTAGTTCTGGAACCGCCACTCACTGGAACAATTCATGACAGAGGCCGTGTCTGGACAAACGGTACGAGCTGTAAGGTTGGAAATGTTCAGGGGGAAAAACGTGTTTTTATAGATCGATTCTTGAAAATTTGGATCGATTCAGAATGCTAATAAATAAGAATCGCGATTCAGGCATGAATCGATTTTTTTCCGGCACCCCTACTGTATACCCTGTTATTGTTTTGAGAGCTGATTTTTAATCCTATTCTTGTAGTCCGCCTTCCCTTCTTCAGGCCGGCACGAGCTGCACTGTACAGACTTTTGTCACCTGACCTGAAGGTAGTGTAACGTGAAGCAGCGAACGGACCTGGCCAGTCATCCAGAGTTTCTGATTATACAGAAACCAGGTGGGTCTGTTTACAGTGACGTTCTCCATGCAAAACTTGACGGTGGAGAGAACATTCTCTGTGTGTTTGTCCTGATGTTCAAATAAATCCCACTGTGCAAAACACTCCTGTAGTTGAAGTGCATCTGCAGACCCAATCTTTATGGATGGTCTTGCTCTTCTCCTGAGAGGAGTATAAGCTGGAACAAGCGGCAGCGAGAGGTAGTCTGACTGACACAGGTGGGGGAGTGGAATAGACATGGTCCGGAGGATTCATTCCCCTGGTTGGACAATTTATATTCTGGTAAAACCTGGGTAGCACCGTTTTCAGGTTTGCCTGATTAAAGCCCCCAGCTTTATGATGTCAGGATGAGCCCACTGCTGCTTGGTTACAGTGTTAGCCAAGTGGGTGAGAGCTTTGCTAATTCCAGCATCCGGCTGAATGTAAACAGATGTGACTGTCACTACTGGGAAAAAAGGGACGGGACAAAAAAAACAGTCTGCATTTGGCTGACATGAAGTCTAAATCAGGAGCAATTCCATAATGGTGCTACTGTAAGTCCAGTCACTGCGCATGTAGATACATATCCCCCTTCTCTACTCTTACCAGAGTCTTTCTTCCTGTACTAGCAGTGTAGATTGTAGCCTGTTAGCTACATTGCTATGTTGGGGATTTGCAGGTAAAGTCTCAGTTCGTCTTTTTTGTAGAGTATGGACCTAATGTTGGTGAGATTAATGCTAGGAAGTGGAAGCTGGTGCAGACTCTTTCACATCCTCTCGAGGAGGCCAGACCTGCAGTCCCGCTTTTTGCTTCTTCCCTCTCTCTGATGCTCACATATAAAATGGGACTTTGAATCCAGAATCAGGAATGGTTTCATATCTTTGTATTATAATTTTGTTTACTTTTGGCTGTAGGATCGGCCCGAGGGAGAAGTTCTTCCACTGTGAAAAGTGCAATCTGTGTTTAGCTAACGATCTTCAGGGCAAACACAAGGTCAGGATGCTAATCACATGCGATTTGTGTTGGATTGTAAAATGAATGGATTTATTTATGATGTATTTTTTGTGTGTGCGTGTGTGTGACCTCAGTGTGTGGAGAACGTGTCGAGGCAGGATTGCGCTGTGTGCATGGAGGATATTCACACATCCAGGATCGGCGCTCACGTCATGCCCTGTGGTCACCTGCTGCACAAGTCAGAGACACACACAGCTTTATCTCTATTATACACAATGTTCACAAAAAAGTTTGTAAGTGGTGACTATTGTGGAGGAGGATATATGAGGTGTGTATCTCGTATGTTTGTAGGACATGTTTCGAGCTAATGTGCAGAAACGGGTAAGTCCCGAGGCATGTGTACATTACATAACATATGCCAATAATCTATTAAAATACAAATATCAGGTAATAGTAAGGAATAAATAAGTTTGTGTGTGTGTTTTAGTGCGTATCGATGTCCTCTCTGCATGCACTCTGCAATAAATATGGCGGAGTACTGGGAGGAGAGAGACATGGAGATCGCTCAGTCACCCATGCCACCCGAGTTCAAGGATCGAAAAGTGAAGGTAGTTGCTAAAAGCTGTGTTGCTGCATGTTGATACAGTCACAGTTTTAGGCTTCTTGCTACACCAATGAACATGACAAAAAAAAAAAAAAAAAAAACACTACACAGGTGTGCCATGCTTGTACGTCAGCTGTGTGTGTGTGTGTGTGTTTGCAGATTCTGTGTAACGACTGTCAGAACCGCTGTATCGTAGATTTTCACGTTCTGGGGATGAAGTGCAGCGACTGTGGCTCCTATAACACCTCTCAGGATTGAAGCAGCTTCCAATCAACAACAACCTCAGCCTGAAATACATCCATTCCTCACAACACTTCCACCTTCCAGTCCCTTCTTCCTACCTCCTCCTTTCAAACATCTCCATGATTAACTCGATGTTACTTAAACTGCTCAGCCTCAAGGCCTTTTCACATCCAGCGGGATGCTAAAGAATGTGAGAGAACACCACCAGATTTAACTAAAATTATATTCACACTGAACACAATGCACTCATGGGCGCACACTAAACTAGTTGTTTACATTTACAGTATTTAGTTGACACCCTTATTCAGGGTGAATTACATTTGATTTTTAACAACTGATCAATTGCAGGTGGCAGCTTGGTGGTACTAGTTTAATCAAGTGCCATTCTCAACTGGCAGGGGTGGCATCATCGAATGAGCTGGTGTTTGCACTTTTACATAAAAATGGGGAAAATAGAGACCGTGGTTAGTTTCACTGCTTAGTCCAGGAGTTGAACCTCTTTGATGTATTTGGGGATATCCAGGAGTCAGTTTGTAAAATTTGTTGCACCTGTTAGTGCTGGATACTGAGACATTATATGGAAAAATAAATCCGAGTCTCAGAAATCTTCCTTCGGCCGTCAGGTGTGATGTTTCAAGAAGCAAAGCTCTGATTAGTTGAATGCCATTCTATTGCAGACAAAAAAACAAACAAAAAGAGAACCTGTGGCAAAAATAAATGTTTTTCCACTCATGGAATTTCGTCTCTGATGTGAATGTGTTTATTTTTAGGATAGTCATTCTAAATAAAATAATGTTCCACAAATTAAGCGCAAGGGGTATAAAAAAAATAAAAAAACCCCGCTCTGTGAAAAAGCCTCAAGGTGGAGACAAATTTAACCCCATGTTTCATAGTGCCAGTACAGGCTGTATAATTTCATTGTGGAATGAAATCACAGCAATGTTGGAATACAGCCTTCTGCTTGTTTTTGGAAACAATCCAGTATGTACCATGGTACAGTCTTTACCTTAAAATCACTCTGTACAAAGTTGTAATCTACACAAGCAAGCACAAACTGACATTTCATGTTACCACTTTAAATAAATTACAAAAGCCATGTTCAAACAGCAGCATTTTTATTTCATAAGACACTGCACAGGAAGCTTGACATGACCTAATCACCTGATGACATCTCATCCTGTGGCTGAGAGGAAGTCAAGTGTTAGACTAATATTTCACACACCAGTATAGTATAGAATTAAGCTATCCATCTTTCAGACCTCTGGGTTCTCAGGATCAGTTAATCTCTTTTGTTGGGTGGGCGAGGTCTCTGCTGACTTCGACAAATCCCTCAAGTTCGTTTCCCTCACAATAGGTCTTGCTTGCCTGCAAACACACATTCAAGTTAGAGCTCTTGGTTATCTTGAACCAATCACCCCCTTAATAAAACCTCTAAATGCTCAGAGATGTATTAGACTAGTATACTAGAGTAAGTGCAGTGCATTAGCTACATCATGTACCTCCGAGTTGCCGCTTTCTTCTTTATAACTCCAACAATCACGCCAATTAGGACAACGCCAGCTGCCAGTCCTGCAGTGGCGTAAACAACCGGCCCCTGCATTAGCCCCCCAATCTCCTGCTCACATTTTTCTCCTCCATAACCCAGTGCACACTCGCATATCCTCTTGCCATCCGACACCACGCACACACCATTCCCACTACACCGACTTGTCTCACATGACGGTGCATCCACACCTTCCACCTTGAAGTCATTAGAGTCTGGCATGTGAGATTTAGAAGTGTCCACTGCATCAGGAACTGGATGAGAGGATTTTGGAGACAAGTTAGAACTGAAGTTCTTGTTCACCACAACCGGACTATTAGAAGCTCTCTGCCCGGGAAGTCGAGATGTTGAGGTGGAAGAAATTTTTGGTTTAACACCCTTAGCAGGTTCAGCTTGATCTTGGACACCTGAAATTAAAAAGGGGGAAGACGACATCCAATTAGCCTAATGCACACTCAAGCATGAGGAGAGCATGCACACTCCACAAATGGGAGACTCCTTGCTGTGAGGCTGACATTGTAACCACTAGAGGACAGCATAGTCATGTACATTTTGCCCCATATTAAAGAGAATTTTTTTGGGAATAATCCATGCATGGATCTCCAAAAATGCAATGGCTTACTTGTACCACATACTCTTAAAATCTAAAAAGTCCCATGCATACTTTGTTGCATACAAAAAAGACTAGCAGATGTAAAAACAATCTAATGAAAGGTGTTTTTCAAAAAAAAAAAAAAAAAAAAAAAAAGTTTTCCCACTCCATCCCATAAATTACACAATTTCCTCACAGATCTCATCCGAGTCATCTGGACAGTCTGGATGACCATCACAGAACTTCTCTTGGTCAACACAATTCTCTCCATGGAGACATGGCTTGGTTCCTGATGGGCATAGTGGGTCAGCTGTGCAGCTCTTCTCGTTAATGAGGAGGAAACCTCGCCCACAGCGGCACGTCCTTCCACCAGGATATGCTAAGCACAGTTGATTGCAGCCACCATTGTTTTTGGAGCACAAGTTGGTGGCTGAAACACAGAAGATGAAGGACCATCGTCTCTGTAATAATCACTATATCTTAAAATAAAAATTTAAAAATACTTGAAAAAAGTTATTTACATGAAAGAGGCCCAAAATTCTATTATCCATTATATACACTTGTAATTTAAGGCAAAGCTAAGGGCCAATTGTATGAACAAATGGAGTAAATTTATGCCAGTGCAAATGTATAATATACATTAAAGTTTCTCATGAAGGTGAAATGGCTTTGTGCATGACGACATTAAAATCTACTCCAGTACTACTTAAAAGCTTTGCATTTAACTCCATACAGAACATCAGGTATACATAAACAAAAGAATCTTGGTCACCATTCTGACTGGGTCTACGGAAAGCCTTGATATCCAGCACTTCCGTTTTCACCTTAAACCACATTGTTGCTTTCTGATGATCTTCACTGAACCAGCACTTTGTGGAATCTGCAAAGAAAAAAAGGTCTCATTAAACTGGTCTTCCACTTCTAAATTAACCACAGTGGAATGGAAGTGAAGGATCGCATACCAGTCTTTGTGAGCCATACAAGGACGTTGTTGGCCAATGTAAATGCCACTACAGGTTCTTCACAACTCAGTGATTTGTGTCCAGATCCATCAATTTTAACTGAGGTGATGAGTCCAAGACCTGCCGGAACAAAAATGTCAAAATACAAGAATGTACGAGTTTGTTCTATACATCACAACCAAGCTGCATTTTTTTTTTACTTCAGAGAGGCAGGTGTGACACTAGAGATAAAGATACTTTATCAGGAGGTTTAAATGAAAGTGTGCTATAGGAAATAAACTTTGGTAGGGTAACTATTTCATATTGGACCATAACTGGCTATAGATTTTCCAACAGCAGCATACCCCATGATGTTTATGATTCCGAAAAGCCTTCTGTATGTGTGTTCTACGACATGCATGCAAAACCAATTCAGACCCAATAGATCGGCTCTATTGATGGGTATTAAGAGTAGCACAGCTCCTTTAAGGGCTCAATCAGCTTCAACCCTGGAGGACATAAGTCACCCCTGCATTTCTCGACTATGGTCCGGGGAGAAAGCAGCAAAGGTTAGCGCCAAGTTTTCTTTTGACCACCTTTCACTCAGCAATTTCCACATTCATTTGATCAGCTGGTCTTTAATTTATCCGTGTGAATTCATATTCCCCAAGCTAGACTGTTTTCTTCTGTGCGAGTCTGAATGGTGGCGTATAAGCCTTTATTTTTTGTTTGTTATTAATATCTTTAATTAGTGGCATGGCAGCCTTATTGTGTTTCCTGTGAAAGCTTGGACACTAGACATGTTCCAGGTATGTTCTTCTGCTATGAAGCCAGCTTGCCATCTTGCTTACTGGAGTATGCTGGTGGAATTACATTTTTTTTTTATGTGTGCAACACTGGAGGATTTATCTGCAAAACTTGCAGAAAAGTTCATTAACCTATAATCAGTAAGTCATCGAGTTTGCAGAACCTTCAAATAAGCTGTTCATCTGCACGAAAGGGGGGAAAGTCAGGAGAGGTCATCTGGAACCTCAGCACTAGATGCCACTTAATTTTACATACTGTACCTTTAGTGTTTATGATTTACCAAGATGTTGAACTGTACATCAGCATTTACCTAAACTGTGTGTAAAAGCTGTGCACATCTTCAAGATTAACACAGTAATATGTCTGGAGTGCAATCCTGACTGACTTTATCCAGCATACAAAACAAAAACGATAGGAATCACTCACTAGTGTCGGCCCAGTAAAGTGTGGCCCCATCATCAGAGAAGCTTAGAGAGATGGGATTAACAGCTCCATCCCAAACCACAGTGCGGTTCCTCCCATCTGTAAAGGCACACTCCAGATGAGTTGCTGTTCCTTGCAGCTTACTGTTACTGAAACACAGCCGCCCAGTTGGAGGGTGCAGCGCGATGGAGCGCACCATGTCTTGGTCAATGATCAGAGTAGTGTGTATTCCATTCACAGAACTCACATACACCCCAGGCTGATCTCTGGAGCTCCAGAAGACATTTAGTGTAATGTAATCAACAGCCATGGCTGCTATTGAGCCTTTCCTCAGTTTAAATAGTGTGCCATGCCATGTTACTGCAGCATCTTTTAGTTTAAACAGACCCAGAGAACCAGCGGCTGCATCTAAAACGTAAAGCATCTTCTCACTCAGGACCAGGTCTAATGCTGAAGCGGTCTTCGGTTCAGGGAGATCAAACTTCTGATGCTCTGGCCAATCCTGAAGACCTACACCTGAACTCCTGCGGTATTCATACACCTGTAATATCCATACACAAATAACTTCATGAGCAAGTCTAATCAAAGCAAAGGTAATGGAAACCATTTCTATAAGGCTGGAGGTGTGTGTACCTGTGCGATTGAAGTACGAGACATGAGCAAAAGGAAGGTGCTGTCTTCTGGTTTGGAACATGTCAGTCCGTCATCTCCGAGCAGGAACTGAGGTGGGCATTTACACATCGCCATCAGACCAGGTGTAAGGACACACAGGTGAGAGCAGGGCTTTGACACACATGGGTTCTCAACACTTGGCTGCTGCTGGGCATGAATAACCTGTTTAAACAGATAAAGACAATAAAGCCACCCACTGAGGTACCAAATACTTAAATGAGAGCACAACGTGTGTGGAGACAAAGCAACTAGAACGATCCATGGTGCACATCAAGTGACAAAGTGGTACTTCCCTTGAGGCTGAGTGGTTGGTGGAACTGTTTTAACAGAACCACTTGTTGCTTTCCGGTCATCCTGTGAGCTTGATGGATGGTTCCTCTGTGCACATCGGACCAATAAACCACATTTCCAAACACTGCTATGGAGAATGGACTGAGAGTCTCCATGAGCTGCAGGATCTGCATGACAAGAGTTTTTAAAATCTTGGAATTAACAAGCCACCATGCAGATATTTAACATCCAAAGCGACAATACTTAAATTAGCACCTGCTCAGACTAAGATATTGCTGAAATTTACCTTGATATCATCTCCATCCAGTGTGGCTGACCCGATACAGTGCAGTTTCTCGTCAGTCCAGTACAGCCGGTTCTGAAGCAGATCCACTGCTAAACCCACAGGCCTTTGCAGAGAACGATGCACCAACACTTGTCGGTTTGAACCGTCCATCCCGGCTCTCTCAATCTGAGCTTCGTCACCAGTTTCTGACCAGAACATCACCCTGACGCAAAAATACCAGTTATTCACTGGAAATGCCTTGCACACATGAAACTGTAAAAATGCTTACATGAGCTATGCTCCTGTAGCTTATATACCAAGCCTTTACCCTTTCTGAGGTAGCAACACCAATGAGTGCAGCTCATCTACATCATCTTCCACAATGACCACAGGCTCCATCGATAAACCTTCCAACCCCACAACATTTATCCGTCCTTCTGCCCCATCCGTCCAGTAAAGGTTCCGTCCCAGCCAATCCACCGCTATGCACTCCGCCTGTATGCCTACAAGGACATAAACACCATTTTTTTTGTTTTTTTTTTTTAAAAAAAGGTGGAGTTTCTCACCTTTCACATCATGCCAATTTTAGGTGTCAGTCTGTACCTTGGATTAGCTTTCCTGTGCTCTTCTGGTCCAGAGTAATCCACATTACAGCCTTATCATCCACGCTTACCCAGTACACTTTCTGCTCTTTCCAGTCATAATCCACAGAAAGAACAGGTTGTTTCTCTGAGAAGAGACGCTCCAGACTAGAGCTCCCGAGATTGAGAAGGGTGATGTCAGATTGTACAGAGAACAACAGGTATGCCGTGTCTAAAACCATAACACAGGAAATTAACTGGTTATTGGGGGGGATTAGTGTCTCACAGCTTCCTGAAATAGTCAACTGTTCTAGCTGAATCAAAATAGAACTCACTGGTCAGAGAGATAAACACTGCAGTAATGAGCGGCAACACACTTTATACATGTGGTAAAAATTCCGTCCTCTCACTCACAATCACACCATCACCGTGTATATCGCTTTCCTTAATACCTTTATTCTTACAGCTGCGTCCATCAGGCTCCAGGACATAACCCTGATTACAGGAGCACTCGTAAGAGCCGTCAGAGTTCGTACAGGAGTGATCACACACATCTGGAGTCTTCACACACTCATCCACTTCTACACACTTCACGCCACCGTCTACTGGCTCATAACCTTTCCTGCACCAGCAAAGCTAAACACACAAAACAATATTACCAGAGTTGAGACTTGTGACTAAGTTAACATAAAAAGCCTTCATTTTAAAATGGTGACAGAGTGGAACAAAACTAGTTTAAATTATCCCATTTCATTACCATAGAGCTACATAAATAGATTTGGAGATAAAACCTTTATTTAATAACCCAACTACAGTGAGTTAGACTCACCTCATGATTAGTTTAGAACACCTGAGAGAGTTAAAGAAAAATGACTGAGCAGAAGACTTACTGCTCCTTTGGGCGTGCTGTAGCAGTTGTGTGCACACTGCAATTGGTCAGGGCATGTGTCACTCGTACAGGCTCCACCCTCATCTGATTTATCTGCACAGTCAGCGTTACCATTACAGAGGAGAGAGGGGTCCAAACACTCCAAACTGTCACACTGGAACTGATCAGGAGGGCACGACACAGGCTCACCTGTCAATTACACAGAGTCATGTTCAGAGGAGAGAAGGGTTCACGGTGCACTTTAAACAAGTGCTATAGAATAAATCACAAAAGGACCTCTTCAGTGCCGCTCCACCTCCAAAGTCAAATACAATCCAAATCTCAACATAATGACACAACTCCATGTACCACATGAAATCAGCTCTTAAACACAGGATGCTTGGGCTACCTTGAGGTCCCATCATTAAAACAGTCTTCTTTAGCAGGATGTGGAGTCCAGGTCAGTACCACAAAAGCCCAAACCCCTCGACTACACAACACTCACAGCACCCCAGTTATGAGAAATCTCACCAGCTGCTCTAACCAGTGTAAACAATTGCAAGCCATTTTTCTGACCTTAAAGTTGACCTACAATTACCTTTCCATAAACTCCTTTCAGCCTGTGGTCCCAGGTAGCTACCCTGACAATCCGATGGCAATATATCAAGAACTGCTCGACACAGATGTCGCAGCCACAAACTGACAGAAGTGAAAATACCAGCAATGCTACTGCAGCTAGTATGAAATAGTGTCCAAACTGTACAGGGACACAGTGTTGTTCTCATGTACATCTTGACATGCACATATTTGCTGAGGGAATAACACTTTTGGTTGAGCAAATTCTTAGCAGTGGTCTTTGCAGAACTTCAAATTATTTTGCATGTGTGTGAATAAATTCTACAGGATTTCACCAAAGGCTTTAGTGCATCTGTGGTGTAGAAAATGAAATCCATGCAGCAGTTTTTTGTGCAGTTGTAATAATGGGAAAAGGTGTAGACAAACGAGCTGACTGTTTTACTTTTGGCAGATGAATACTTACAGCTCTTCACATCTACATGAGTTAATCAGTCAGGGGCTTCTATCCCCAAAAGCTATACCAACTTCCCCTATACTCAAATGCCTGATCATTGAAGTTCAGGCATAAGACATATACATACCAGTATACATGCCTAAAAACCCAGTTACATTTCTTACATTTGCAAAGTGTAATAAATTAATAGTTTTTACTTCTATTTGATGAATTCTTAAAATTTCACAGCTTTAAAGTTTACTCAGCGTTTAAGTGCAAATTACTTCAGCAAAAGAAAAACAAAGTTTGTGTACAGTTGTATAAATTTAATTTTTTCTTCAAGCTGCTCTGGAGAAGGCAAATTTTTTAAAATGAAAATGTAACTAAAAAGTTCAGGATGTACAACAGTGTTCCTCACACAAACCCCAAAGTCTCCTATATGTTACATGTTTTTACTCTCCTGGCCACCAATAACTTCAATCACTGAAAATTTGCAACTGAATCGCAAACTTAAGGGAAATTCAGAATGCAAGGTACTTCCAGGCACCATTACATTATGTGCACTAATTAAAATAACCTAAAAAAAATACAAATATGGACAAGTTTAAAGCTTGGCACTGTTAATGAAATGTCTCCCCCTAGTGGGCAACTGCTGAAAACCTTTTACTACACATGATCCCATGCACAGATCGGTAAAGGTTAGAATTGCACCAGTACAGGGCAGCACATGAATATTCATAGAATAATGGCATCACTCGTTTCCCACTACATACTTGGAGGTCACTTATGTCCCAATGTCATGCTCTGTTAGAGGCTAGCGTGCACATGCAGGGTTTCTAAACTACTCAGTGTACATACCCGTTATGAGATGATCTCATGCCGCATTCATGACCACAAAGGCATATTCAATGAAAGTCCATATTAAAAAAAGTTACAAGACATTGAAGTGAAATACTATTATTTTATACAGCGTGTTGTACACTATAACTAGTTTTGTAACCCATGAAACACCTACACACTAGCCACCAACAGTTCGCGACACATTAGAACATAAGCGGCCTGACTCCATGCAGGTAGTGGGAAATGAACAATGACTTTGTTCTATGAACATTCATGAGCCGCCCTGTACTTCTGCCATTCTTACACTTACCGCACAGATCACCTCCAAAACTTATTGGTTTGTTATTTGCACCACAAGGTATACTTGTATATCACAGGGTCTCCTCTATAGGGGTTGGGGATGACAATCCAAACCATGCATAATTTAGAGTTGCACTGTTGTTCAGGTTTTCAGACCTGATTTGAGTGCATTCGACTTACATCCTCTCTCATCACTCTCGTCTCTGCAGTCTTTGGTTCCGTCACAGCGCCAGGTCTGAGGAACACACTGAGTCCGAGATGCGCACAGCCACTGAAACTCTCCACACTCCACGACAGACTCTGTACAGTTCTACACAAACAGGAAGTGATATCGGAACTAGTATCAGAGAACGTAATCTGGAAGGCACATCATTCTCCTGAGCCAATCATGATCAAGTTACCTGTTCATCAGACATGTCCTTGCAGTCATTCTCACCATCACAGAGCCACTCCTGCAGCACACACTGCTGGTTGTTTAGGCAGTGATGCTGGTCAGCAGCACACTCCACAAGGGGGACACACCCATCCTCATCAGAGCGATCCTGGCAGTCTGGGTAGCCATCACAATACATGCTGATAGACACGCACTGACCACTCCTGCACTGGAATTCTGTAGTCTCACATGTACCTTTACCTGGATGGAGGAAAGTGGACACCAAGAATGAGCCAAAAACATTCAGTTCCAGGTTAAAAAAAAAGCACGGAACACAAAAGTTGTACTACCACAATCAGCTTCATCGCTGTCATCTTCACAGTCCCGATCTCCATCGCAGACAAATGAAGCAGAGATGCAGTGTTCTTTGCTGCAGCGGAAAAAGCAGCCCTCGTCCGGCATAAAACACCCCACTTCATCAGATCTGTCCTGGCACTGTGTTATGCCGTCACACAACTGCTTCTTCTCAATACACATCTTACCATGAGCACACTGGAACTGGCCTGACATCACACACAAGGGTTAAAAGAGACAACCATACAGGAACCTTAAAGGACAAATTTTGTATTAGCCTCATCATACAGTACAATCATTCCCAATAGGATAAAAAATAAATTAAGTTCCTCGAGAGCTGATTCATCGTTTGATCCTGTAGTCTCTAAACCATGCCAAAACAAAAACTGTCTAAAATCATGCTTTTCACGCATTAAATTAAACCTGTTTGGATCCTCGTTTATGGGCTAAGCTTAAGTAACCAAACCAGAAAGTTGTTGATTACAGACTCACTGGCGCTGCACTCTGAGAAACAGCCCTCTTCATCAGAGTTATCGGCGCAGTCCCTCTCTCCATCACACAAATGGGTGTAAGGCACACAGTCCGAGCCATCTTTACATGCAATGGAACCGAGCCGACAGTGCAGAGGGGCCTGAGCACTCACAACTCCCCCTATGGAGCGAAACACAAACAGGATGAAATGTAATAAAATTCCAGAGGACACTTGAAATACCAAAACAGGAGGTGAAACAAATGGCTGCAGTGGGTCTGTGTTTGTAGAGTGGAATAGTTCATTTAGAAACCCTTTTCAGTTATATGGCAATTAGGGGCTGAAAAGCTCATTAGAGAACATCACCAATTTCACTCCATGTAACGTAGTTACATAAAAAGGTAATTATAGGGTGCTGAACCGTCCCAAAATAAAAGCCCTCATTGCAATGGACCCTTATGGGCCTGTAGAACATATCCAGGACATATTTTAATGTATTAGTGCTTTAAACATTAAAAAACAAACAAACAAAACAGGCATTGACAGGCAAAACAGGCATTGATGCTAGCTTATAGGAGCCTACAACACCATTATTTGCGCTGCACCAGTCGACTTGGATTACGCCAGCAAAAACCGAACTGGAGATTTCTTCTAGAACCAGATTTCATCCCAGCCAAGTTCACTAGTGTTTAATTATAAAAATTTAAAAAAGGAGGACTAAGACACCATACAGAATGCACACCACCCTCAACATGAACTAACTGTTGAATTTTCACCCTTTGCAAACATAAAACCCAGATTCTTTTCCTTCAGGCACATCTTGAGCTGGTACACTGCATCTGTGCACGATTTCCTCAAATCTATCAAGCAGTTTAAGGAGAAGTCGCACTTACAAACTTCCAGACAGAATGATTCAGACACCCCCAGCTTTGTTTGCAGGGGTTTAAAAAAAATACAATTAAACAAACAAACAAACAAACAAACAAAAAAAAAAAACTGTCCATATTAGACAATTAAATTCCTAATATGCAATTTGCACATGAGCTTCCCATTAGACCACAAGTGACAGAGGGTGGAGGTGCTGGCCATTTCAGGTAGAACTGCAGAAGCCCTAGATCAGGTTCACATCTCTGTGCTTTCCATCATGAACATTCCTTCCAATTAAAAACAAAAAACAAAAACATTAAGGTTAAGCGAGCTAATTAGATATTATAGCAATGAACCTGAACACAAATATTTACTTATTTAAGAATGAAAACTATAGAAGATCACTGGCTTTTTAGCAGCAGAAACTAGGCTTTCCCAGTGAAACCACAGGCGTGTGTGCTGCACAGACCTCAGACCCATTTCCACTCCAGGCTCAGGTGCGAGAGCACGAGCGCAGGTGAACCTCCAGCCCTCAAACTGCTTCTTATAACCCAGAGTGCTCAGGGTTCCTCAGAAACCAGGCTGGAACACAACTCCCAGATTACAGAAAAGAGCTTTCCAGAAGCTTTAGAACAACAGGGGTGTTCCGACTCAGGCAGTAACCCTCTGAGGACTCGGACAAGGTGGGTCTGGGGTTAAAGGTTAAAGCACAACACACCTGAACAAACAGCTTCAGCACGTGGAGGTAAAGCAACCAGTCTGATATCTACTCCAAGCCCTTTCACTCATTATCTCGACAAACTAAGCTTGAAGCCGGGGGCAGGTTTGGGGGGTGAAAATCAAACCTGAGAGAAGTGCACACAGCATCCAGGCTGCACAGCTCAGCGTCCACACCGTCCACACCGTCCACACCGCCCGCGACACCTGCACCGCCCGCATGGCTGCAATCAAGCGCCCAGCCGCACGCGCTGCTTATTTATAGGCTACCAGCCGCACGCGCCTTTACTACAGCGTCATTAATTAATTATTATTTACTCTCATTCATAATCCAAGGGAAGCATCATTTAATTTCCAGGGAATATATATATATATATATATATATATATATATATATATATATATATATATATATATATATATATATATATATA
>JAOUQZ010000027.1:17507411-17517989 GCA_028564935.1 Neosilurus hyrtlii
AGTGGGCCTCTACGATATCTGACGATAAACACAGATGGGATATTTCCAATATTATTCAAACATGGCGTGTGTGTGTGAGGGTGAGTGAGAGAGAGATTGATTAGACTACCTTCATGTGTGTATATATGATTAAACCAGAATTCCAGAGACTGCAAGCTGAAAATACATGAAGGTAAGTTTTAACCGTTAATCATCAACACATTAATCACATCACCAGTTTATGACTCATATAATTAAGACTCTTCTCTAGGGAATGAAATACGGATAGAGAGGAACAGGTGACTTACTTTAAGAGTCCTAATATGAAGGCATTGAGCCTCATGTTGTGATTGGTCAACTCCGAGTACTGGCTGACTTTCACAAAGAGGCTGTGTAGAACACGTGTAGATGGACCTGAGAAAAAAACAAAATAAAACTGATGTACTGTGTTACTGAGCTTTAATCTGTTCCTAACAAATCCACCTTCATTCAAGAGTACTGGGATTGGTCATCCTTACAGCTTAATTTGTGTGGATGTAATACTTTTAAGCGGTACAGAGCTTACTTTTATATAAATTACCATAAAAAGCACAGAACTGGGTAATTTTATTCCGTGGATTACAAGCGGGGGCTGAACCATTGGTTAGCAGTCATGTACCCAGGAGTGACGTGAACTCATTGGCCAGGTTCCCCAGCGCAAGTAAACAATTAGATCTGTTCAGCGAGCAACATTTGATGTGATTAAAAAAATTTGTTCAAGCAACTATGGCAGCAATTTGGAGGAAATGGGTGTAAATGGTGACTTATTTGAACCAGAGAGGGAGGAGCCTTGTGGAGGCAGTGAGACATCACATTCTAGTGACTCTGGGGACGAGATTGCTGCCAGAGATGAGCATGACGGTAAATCCAAAATAGCTTAAGCAGCCAACGTTTTGCCAACTCAGCTTTCCTGTTGTCAGTTTGATTAGGAACGCAAGAGAAATGTTTTCCATGATTTCTGCGCTTGTTGTTTGTGCAGCCGTATGCCTTGCACTTTTTATCTGGGGCTACTCATAACAATTTACCACAAGCGCCCTTTAACCCTCATCATTATCCCTGTCCCTGTTTCTCACCAAGCTGTGTCGAGGCCTCCACTACACTCCAGGGCTGATTGCGCCGCTGACCAATGATGATGTCGAGTGTGTACGCTCGCAGGCCGTCTTGCAGCACGTTATACACGGCGGGACACAGATACTTCAGGATCAGGTGAGCCACGTTTGGACTCACTGAACTGTTACCCAACTTTGCCTGAACACAGAGACACTGTGTGAGAAAACATTATAATGGATCCCAGCAGCTTTATTACTCCAACTTCTAAATACAGAACACATTTTACTATATACTACATGGGAACATGAGCACAAATGCACACTAAAATTAGATTTGTATGCTTTATTATTATTCTTGATGGGCACAGGTGAGCTTGCCAACATCCCTGATCAGGTGTATCTTTAACTCTCTCTCTAAATGAGTTCAACTACAGTATATGCTAAGCTTAAACAGTGAAATGTAAACTGAAGTGAGATTCCTTTAGTTCATGTGAACATGTATTAACCATGGTCAGCACAGTGGCGTAGTGGTTAGCATGTCCACCTCATAGCAAGAAAGCCCTGGGTTCGAGTCCCAGGCTCGGTAAGGGCATTTTTCATGTCCTCTCTGTGCTTGTGTGGGTTTCCTCCGGATACTCCGGTTTCCTCCCGCAGTCCAAAGACATGAACATTAGGTAAATTAGTTGTTCCAAATTGTGCCTATGTGTAGGTGTGTGTGTTGGCTGTGTGATGGACTGGCGAGCTGCTCAGGGTGTACCCCACATTCGGCCCAGAGTTGCCTAAGATGAATGAATGTTTAAACCATATCACTGAGGTACATCAGGTGAGCTCTGCACTTCAAGCTACGCGAGGGATGTAGTTTAAGGTGCCTGTTCTTTTCATCGTACTCATTCAAAAGCAAATGTAATGAAACAAATATTTTTAATAAAGCAAACTTAACCAGATTTGCATAGTTTATATTTATATATATTAACCATGACACTGAGGCAAATCAGATGAGCCCTGCTCTTTGCATCGAGTTAGCGATGAAGCTATTGGCTTTCGTTCCAATCTGTTTATCCAACTCATTCAAAAACCTAAAGTAAAGAAAGGAAATGAAAGGAACCCATGCTTTGCACAATTGTTTAAGTATAAGCTAGGGGGAAACACACCTTTTTTTAACATTATTTTAGTTTAACAAGTTTAATAATGATGTGAAAGTGACCTTGACAAACTGTGAGTGTTAAGTGGTTTGATTTAACCATTACCCACTCTGAATAATGATTTAATTCTGAAATAGTGGACCAATCAGATTACCCCGTTCCCATGTGTTATATAATAATAACAATAATAATATTAATGATAATAATAATGATATTAATAATAATAATCATAACAGTAACAATAACCTTTACTCCTGCATCACGACTGGTGCCAAAATGAGCTACAATCAGATCCACTGCTGTGTTTATGGTCTTCACCAGACCTGAGAGAGGAGAGAGGTACCAACACACACAGAATGCTTGATGTAGAATTACACATTGTCTCTTGCAGGCCACACACACACACACACACACACACACACACACACACGCAATACCCAAATAATCCTACTGAGCGTGATGTTTGGAGAGGATGTATTTAATGGACATGCCAATAAAGTAATTTAGTAATAAAGAGTCCCATGTGATAGGAGATCTCGGTACATACATGTGTAGTAACTAACCTTTAACACTCTCTGATGAATAAAACTGATAACTTGAACTAGAATTAAACATTATATTCATCTGATGTCCATGAAAACACAATTTTCATTTTGATGAAATATTTACTTAAACAAATATAGACTAAATAGGACTCCATAAAATCTATATACACACACTTATAGATTTAAAAAAAGCACAAAGTGAGGTGAGGTACCACAGACACACACACACACACACACACAGACACACCTCTCTTCTGGTGCAGGTCAATGGAGATGGACTCTTCAGTGGTGGCATCAGGTGAGAGGCAGAACTCCTCTGGGGGGCGCTCCGTCTGAGAGAAATAATCTGGCAGCAGGTCACTGTAACACCTCAGTGACTGACCTGTATACACACACACACACACACACAACAAACACTAAGTATAAGCATGCCACGCCCTGAACATTCTGCACAGTATAAATTCAGTTCCTTTATCTGAGATTATATTCCTTTTGTACCTTGAGCCTTTTCATGTCTCACTTCATAAAGTACCCTGGATGTGTTATTTATTTATCTTTAAGCCTTTTAAAGTGTCTGTTAGTAAAAAAAGGTCCTAGGATGACCCCTAACTCTGACTAGAATAGGTACAGCACCGTTGAGTCTGCTGAAGTTCAGCATGTGATTTGATGGAGGGAAATCGAAGACGTTGCGTCTTATTGTGCGTCTCCCGGCAGTCAAAGCAGCAGAAGCAGACAGAAAAGAAGAGGAGGAGGAGGAGCAGGAAGGAGAGGAAGAACAGCCATCTCTCTTCTTCTCCACACCCAGAGGGTTTTTACGCCTATATTCCCTCCATTTTAGAGCCTGTGGAGAGAGGTGGTGTGCTACAGGATGGAAAGAGGAGTGGACAGATAGATGACATAAGAAAAGAGTGAAGGATGAAATGATGACAAAGGATAAAAGGGAAAAAGGAATAAGAAGGAAGAAATACATTAGAAATGAGAGGAAGGGATGGATAGAAAGAAGGAACGCATGGATGGATTCAAAAAAGATGGAAGGGGGTAGAACAAGGAACGAAAGCAAACGAGAAATAAATAAATTAAATGAGAGGAGATGAGGAATGGGAGGATGAAAGGAAATAGGAAATGATAAATGAATGGATGTAAAGAAAGCAAACGGTGGGATAAAAGACATGAGAAGGATTAAAAGTTATGAAACAAAAAAAATATTATGAGAGGTGTAAATGAAGGACAAGTAGAAGAACAGGTTAAAAGAATCATTAAGCAGCATTTTAAAGAGAAAAGTCAGGAATAGAAGTGAAGAAGTAAAGTTCTGGAATAAAATGTGTGACATCATCATTTTCAACATCTCTGTAATATCAACGTTCCAAGGCTTTAATCCCACTGTGCCAAAATATCACTATAGTGCTACAGTCACATACCATTGTGCGATCTCTGCGCCACACACGCGGGAGGTGCTTTCACTTCCTCTTCCTGCCGTCCCAGTTCCACCTGTGCCATCGGACTGAGCCCGGAACTAGGTAGTGTTGGTAACGTACTCCGATTGGCTCGGTGGAAACAGTGCCCCCTGGAGGCAGGTGGAGGAGTTGGGGGTAGTGGGTTCATCTTAACAGCTGGGGCGACACTAGTTGGAGTGTGATTGAGTGGAGCAGGGCAGGACAGGGATCGGGGCGGTGAATAACTGCCGAGAGGAGATGGCCGAGGGCGCTGACCATCGTCATCGGAGTCCTCCTCATCCCGCTCGGACGGGGCAGAGCCGAAACGAGCCTGCATGTGATTGATATACTCGTCCAGCAGAGGGAGGACTGGCTTCGGCTGTGGTTTCCCGAACTGTTGCTGAAGGGTGAAGGGTTGGATAGGTAGTGTAGTGGGACGCTGGTCCTTACTATAGCGCACTACCGCTGGGGACGAGTCAGCAGAACTGGAAAGTCCACCTAACAGGAAGATATATAGAGAGACAGGTTAAAATGAAAGAGTTGAAGAAATTATTTCATCTAGATTAGTATACAAGAACATCGAAGTATAAAAATAAGGGTGGTATGGTAGCGTAAGCAAAGAGATCCGGGGGCGAGTCCCGGCTCAGGCGTTTCTGTGAAGAGTTTGCATGTTCTCCCCATGCTTGTGTGGGTTTCCTCCAGGTACTTCGGTTTTCTCCCACAGTTGAAAGACATGGACATTATGTTAATTGGCTGTTCCAAATTACGCCGAGGTCTGAATGGAAGTGTGAATGTTTTGAGTGTGTGTTGACCCTGCAATAGCCTGGTGAGCTCAAGCAGTTCGGCAAATGAATGGGAGTGAGTGAGGGGACAAGAATACTTAAGGGCTGAATAATAGTTTGGTGAATTTGTTCCCCCTAAAATATCACAGTGTCGGTGTTTACCATGTTGCTGTAAATGTTTATGTTTCAAGAAAAGACAATGTGTTGAGTTAAAAAAAAATTACACCTCACTAGTGTGGTTCACTGCTTAAAGGGTACCTGTGGTGAATTTGTATTACTAGCTCTTTAAAACGACCATGTATGACATCACCAGTTCTGTCAGGCAACATCAGTCCTTGCTTCCTGTCAAGTACAAGCGATTACTATCACTATTATGCATGCTCAGTGACATGCTGCCTTCTTCACTGGCTGTTCCAGCCTTGGTAGTGATGCGTATTCGTTGTTTTGTTCTATTGGCTGGGCTGTGTGCAGCAGACACCAGTCTAAGATAACATATTACCAGCCAGTGCTGAGGTGTGTGAGCAGTGCAATGCATACGGCTGCACAAACAACAAGCACAGAAATCACAGAATAAACAGAACATCGGCAAAGGCCATACTCTGAAAAAATTTCCTTTTGGACACAATTCAGTAGTCTGCGAAGAGCACTTCAACCCGACATGCTATCTGCGTGACCTCCAGGCAGAGCTACTCGGCACGAAGCCCAAGCTTTTATGTCTAAAACGTGACGTTGTTCCTATGAAACTCCTTCACAAAAAGTCAGAGGATGACGATGGACGGGAGCAGCACCTCACCAAAAGCAACCAGCAGAAGGTAAGAGCCTTCAGTATGAGGGAAGTTTTTTCACTTAAAATGTCGCTCGCTGCTTGTTTGCTTGCACTAGATGACCGAGCCCAATGACTTCACGTCAGTTCCGGGAAAAAAATGGTTGTTCAACCCCCGCTAGTAATCTACAGGATAAAATTGCCCAGTATAGTGCTTCTTATGGTCAATTATGTTAAAGTAAGCTCTGTATCGCTTAAATGTATTAAATTCCACACAAATTATTCTGTAAGGATGAACAATACTGCTAGTGTTTAAACAGAATGTTGTTAGGGTTAATTGTGGTGTGGTGAGTTCTGTGTGTTTAAAGGTTGGCATGTGTTTATATACAGAACATGGTTGGAGCGACAGTACAGGCAGTGATGTAATGAGTTTACAGCACCAATGGATTACACAGCCAAAAGGTTTCAGTGCAGTCTGTGCTGAGGTCCTGTAGTTTAATCTGGAGGGATATCCAGAAGGAACTGTTTCACTGATTTACACACAAAAAGGGATGAGAACCAATCAGGTAACGAATTAAAAGAACTAACAACGTAATCGATATAAATGTATTTAATCTGCAGTGTAACTGTATGATACTGTGCGGTTACCCTCTAATCAAACTCTACACTGTAACAGTGACATTTTATAACTGATATCATTTTAGCATGGTGGTGTTAACCAAGCACCAACACAACCCAGAAAAGGTTCATAAAAAGTATTTTAAAGCAGTCGGTACAAAATTATTATTATTATCATTTTTTAATCGAGTGCTTTTCCTTAATATATTAGCAAAGGGGTTATAAAATCATAGCCACATGATGAAAACCATCACGTCATGCTGTGATTGTGTCACAATATCAATATCACATCAGATCGTCCGGCTCTAATGTAGAAGTGTGTAAATAAAAACCAGGCGCATATTTAAAAAAAATAATAATAATCATGCTGCCTTTACAACAACAAAAGTGAAACCATAAACCTGATGAAAGCAAAACCGAATGAATGGAAGCCTTTAGCTGTGTGAACGCCACTTGCTACAATCACAGAGCGACTTAAGAGAAATGAAACAAATTCAGATATGAGTAGAGAAATGTTTTTAACCATCACAGCCACAGTAATTTTCATCAATTACAAGTGACGTGCTTTAGGTACTTCAGATGAGCGCCATTCATACTGGCTAAAACCAGAGTGATAATTACACACAACACAATAACACAGCACAGAAAGTAAGAATAAAGACACTTGCCAGAAAGGCAATAACGCACACACAGCATTGTTCTCACACACAAACCTGTATATGCTGTGTCACCGCATCAGGAGTCAGCAGAATGAAACTGAAATCACTAGGAAATACCCAGAAATGCTCCTGTAGCTCGTCTCTGACAGGGTGTGTGTTTTCCGACTAGGACACTCTGTGTCTCTGTGTGTGCATGTGTGTAACGTCACTTTGTGGTTGCGCAAGATGTTTGCCCACATGGTGTCAGATGTCAGTGCTTTCTTTTCTCACACTGCACTACACACTCACGGCCATCGGGGGCAGTGCTGGACCAAGAGTGTGCAGGTTTATCATGCACACCGGTCATCTCTAAATGTCTCAAAAGTCATCAAATGGAGCATATTTTTATTTTATGATAAGGGTTTTTAAACTTTTAGACTTCGGTATATTTTTACTGTTTCTGAGCGTTAATATGAGACTCCCCTCTTAAACTCACCCGTCATAGTTCTGTACCACCATTTTATCCTTCCTCCCCCATCAGCCCTCATTTAACCCCACTCCCACATCTTTCCATCTGGCTCCACCCCCTCATTTATCTGGACATATCCTTACCTTAGACTGATGTACATGTCTTTGGACCGCAGGAAGAAACCGGAGTACCCTAAAGAAAACCTAGGCAAGCACGCGAAGATGCAAACTCCATACAGAAAAGCCTGAGCCGGGGACTTGAACCCAGGAACTTCTTGCTGTGGAGGTTAACTGTCTTATACACCTTGAACCCAACATTACATAACACTATATAAAACAGTACGTATAACCTTAACTGACCCCACACCCTTACCTTCTGCTTTGGTCCGTGTCTCTCTTCCTGCTCCCCCCGGCGAGGTTCTGAGTGGTGCACGCCAGTGGTGGGAGCTCATCATTGAGGACAGATCTTCGATAATTGGGGAGAACTCTCCAGAAGAGTGCGAGTGAAAAGAAGAGGCTTCAGTGTTACTCTTCTGGGAAGGAGATCCACCGTTCTTCCTTTTATTCCTTGCAATCTCGGCAAAAGACGTGACACGCGGTGGAGCGGGTGCGCCGGGGCTGGAACCCTCACTGAGACGCACAGGACAGCTTAGCATCCGCTCGAGAGAGCCCAGACGAGGCTGTGGGGTCTTGTCCAGGTTCCGGTCATAGCTACGGGAACGAAGGCGGGCCCCAACTGCAGCTCCTCCCACAGTCGGTGAGATGTTGACATACACTTGCCCCTCAATGATGTTTGAATGCTTGGAGTCAGTGTTCGCCGTGGGTGGCTCCATCTTCTCCTCACACATCTATCAGAGGAATTAAAATAAAATGAATTCATTAACTGTACAATGGCTAACTGTTCAGCACTACTAATCTACATCTGGAGTGGGTTGTTAAGTAGAAACAAAATTTTCAGCCATGCATATATTTGCAATGAGATTTTTACCTTCTTTGTGCTGACTGTGGCATTTTCTCCTTGCTCTTCCTTCTTTTCTTGCTCTTTAGTGTGCCTAAACAGGAAGTACTCTGTGGGCTGGGTGGGACTTCCTTTGCTGTGGTCATCAGAGCAGCTTGTGGCTGAAGATCCTTCAGGACTTGGGGAGGAATGTGATGAAACATCACAGGTTACCAGCTTGTAGTAATTCTGGGTGGCAACAACCATCCGTGCCTGGCTCTGCATACAGGAAGTGAAGTCATTGGCCGAGGACTCAGAAGGTAATAATCCTTCATGGTTATGGTAAGAATTGCAGTTAGCATCGAGCTCCACTGTGCCACCTTGTGGCTGGGAAGTGCACAGGCAGGACGAGGAAGAAGGACGGTCGGTTAATTCCTGGGGAGCTTCTGTTGGAGATCTGTGCAAGTCCAAGTAAAAAGCTCCACCCCCACTTCCATATTCAGCCCCGCCCATGCAGACCGGCTCAGACACAGACGAGGTGCAGGACTGATTGGTGGAGCTGTTGAGGTTGATTGGCTTGTCAGGGACGATGTTGTTTGTCTTGTTGTAGATTGTACTGAAGTTGACCAAGATGCCATCAGAGCTGTTGCAGGATGAGTCACTGCAGTAACCGTGAGCAAAGTCTGGGAACGATTCGGGATATGTCTGGGAGCACCCACAACATTCCGAACCGTCCCGGCCACCTTGCATGGACTGATCATCATCATCATCGTCCCACTCCTGTTCTCCGCAGTCCATTGACAAGGTTGAGCCACTGCTGCCATGACGATGCTGAATGTCCAGACCCAAAAGATCAATACCCTCAAGACGAGCAGAAAAATGCCGCCCAGAAGCCCCCTTTTGGTCAGAATTCCAGGGCTTCTCGAAAGATTCATGCAGGTGAAACGGTCCGGAGTTGTAGCCTAGCTCATGCAGATGGAATGGTGCCAAGTCCAATCTGTCATCTAAGGCTCCATTCGAGTTTCCATGCAAGTGAAAAGAAGAATCCTCCAGGTATCCATTCAGGTTGTTTCCGTCATTGTCATCCTCATCATCTTCAAAATCATCTTCCCCGGCATTCAGCAGGAAGGGATTGTGTCTGAGTGAGTTTGGCCTGTTCTTTTTGGACAGAATTTTGGGAAGTGCGTCCTCAGAATTGCTAGAAGTGAAAGAGGAAGTGTCACTCGCCATGCTTCCACCTCTTACTCCTTTTTTATCTCCATCTCCCATCCCTTCTTCTTCAAAAGCATCACTGGAGCTGGAGGTCTGGATCAGGCTGCTGTACACTAGTGCCTCACGTTGGAGGACGTCTCTCTCGGGAAGCGAGGTGGTACGGATCAGGCCGAGGTTTTCTGGGCAGCTGAATGGGTTGTTGCTTTTCCTCAGTGGACTCCCGCAGCGCTGACGTGACCCAGAAACCTGGCAGTGCACTAGAGGGATGTGATGAACAATCAGAGTCTCTCCGGTCAGCTTTGGAGGACTGTCCATCGTCTCTGGACAGTGGGAAGGCGGGGGACGGGGGTGGACAGAGTCTGAGGTTTGAAGAGGTTGAGGAGGAGTTTAATTCACACGCCCAATCCCAACTCTGGGTCGTTGGGAGTGAGGAGTGTGATAGAAGAAGCTGATGAGGTCATGTCCAGAGAAAGAAAACATCTAGAAGGTGACAGAGAAAGAAGGTACAGTGAATTCCACTTCAATACTCTTTTTGTATTATTTCTCAATCATTAATAAGATTAAATGACAGGCTAGATAATTTACAGTTGGAAATAACTGGAGGATGTATTTTTTTGTGTTTTTTAGTTTAGATTGTTAGTGGATTTCTACCATAGAATATGACATCTAGGAAACATTAGCTGGTTCAAAGCCAACTCTGAAGCTAACACCGATCGAAGGTGAAATTCACCCTGAACAGGGCCAACACACTATTCACACTCATACATAGGGGCAATTTGGAACAACCGCTTAGCCTAATGTGTATGTCTTTGGACTGTGGGAGAAAACCGGAGTGCCCTGAGGAAACCAACGCAGGCATGAGAACTCCACAGAGAAATGCCTGAGCCCGGGACTTGAACTCAGGACTTTCTTACTGTGAGGCAAATGTGCTAAACACTACTCCACGTGCCATCTGTAGTAAAAATCCGTATAT
>JAOUQZ010000027.1:17535047-17560313 GCA_028564935.1 Neosilurus hyrtlii
AGTTTCCGGTACCTAGGTGTTTACATCACACAGGACCTCACATGGTCCTGTCATGTTAACACCCTGGTGAAGAAGGCACGACAGCGTCTCTTCTATCTCAGACGCCTGAAGGACCTTAAACTGCCCTCAAGAGTGCTAAGGACTTTTTACCCTGCATTTTACCCTGCTTTTTAGACCTGCATCCTGGAAGTATCGCAGCCTGGTTTGGGAACAGCACCAAACAGGACAGGGAAGCCCTTTGAGGATAACCATATTGAGAATAACGTTACTATGATAATCCAGTTAAATAAATGTCATATCTACAGAATAATGTGAATATACAGTACTCACAGAATCCTGAGTTTCGGAAGATTCCTTTATTGAGCAGCTTAATAAAATGAAATAATAGAATAGCTTAATAGAAATAAACGGGAATTGGCTTGAAAAGAATGATAGTATTATGACTGGTGCTGACTTTATACTATTGAATAGGACCATGTTTTACACCATTTACATCCATGGCAGAAGGTGCCTTTGAGGGTGAAGGTGCCTTTTTTCAGGTTAGACAGCCTCTCAAAATGTCTGAGCACATTCTCGATTTTAAACTGTGCTACAAATTCTTCTAGTTCTAAGCCATTACTAGGGAACATCACACAAATCAGCAGTGATAACAATTCATATAAAATAAATGTCTGAGAAGCATTAGGTGTGTGTGTGTGTGTGCCTAAATGCAATTTCCCATTAAGCACTTATCAGCAGAACGGAGGTAAATAGACACTAATGGTTGCCACAACAACCGGTGAGACTAATCATGCCATATTTGCATGAAGTGGTGGAAGAGACGAGTGGAGCAGACAACTTCTGCCATCACCTCTTCTCTTTTCCTCTCTTCCCTCTTTCGCAATCTCTCTCTCTTGAAAAGCCTGAGTGTATTGACTCCAGGACACGCCTGCACATTTGTCAGACTGCAGAAAGAGTGTATGGAGTGTGTGTAGTAAAAAGCACCACTGCAGTGGATTTACTGGTGAGTTGAGCTGAGCTGAGTTCACTGCTGTTCTGTTATGGAGACGCAATAAATTAACGGCTTTCAGTCATCGAGGTGAAAACCATTCCACATCACACACATGGTGGCAGAAACACAAAGCTAATATACCATCGTCATGTCACAGTAAGGTTGTGTTTCCATAGTAATTATACCCTGTTGCCATGGCATGTTTTCATAATTTAATAAATACCTTTTTGTTTTTTTAAATTTTAAATATTCTGGCTGGTCCAAAACTCTAAACCAGACACGACACTCTCTTTCTCCCACACAAACACACACATACACACGCACACAAAGAACAACACCTTAAACACTACATGTACAGGAAAATACACACAGACACACACATACTTATTAAAAAGAGGTCAAAAGTACATGAACGTGTGTGTGTGTGTGTGTGTGTGTGTGTGTGTGTGTGTGTGTGTGTGTGTGTGTGTGTGTGTGATGGATGCTCGGAGGATAGTGATCAGCTGGAGAGGCGTTTCCTCCCTCGCACTTTTCCTGTCATGGCTTTTGTTTCCAT
This sequence comes from Neosilurus hyrtlii, assembly GCA_028564935.1. Lineage (NCBI taxonomy): Eukaryota > Metazoa > Chordata > Actinopteri > Siluriformes > Plotosidae > Neosilurus > Neosilurus hyrtlii. Next base: position 17,536,595 of record JAOUQZ010000027.1, read on the forward strand.
CGAGAAATTAACCTACAATTTCATGCAGCTGTGGGGTGCGCAATCCCACACACACACACACACACACACACACACACACATGTGATATATACAGATGCAGATAAACATGCATATCCCACTATCCCCCATGATTTCTGGGTTAAGAAAACACACTTTTCTTTAACCACACTCAAAAGTTTGTATCCCATGTGAGACACTCGATTCATTCCTGTATTTGTTCCTCATCAATCCATGTTCTCACATTTTAAAGCATGAAACATTTAAAGAAATTTTGCACAGGGAATCGCTTAAAAAACCTTCGATTGTGATACTTTTGAATTATCCACAACATTTGTCATGAAACTGATGTTTCATATCAAACTGTACATTGCAGCACAGAAAAGATTTGTCTAAAGAAATCAGCTACTTACCCCTTAGCTAGGAAAAATAAAACGTCATCATCATCATTATAATTTTCTCACGCTTGGTTCGGGGTCAGGTCACGGGCAGCAGCCTAAGCAGTGAGGTCCAGACTTCCCCCTCCCCAGCCACTCTCTCCAGCTCTTTCAGGAGACACCAAGGTGTCCCCAGTCCAGTCGAGAGACATAGCCCCTCCAGTGTATTCTGGGTCAACCCGGTTGGACATGCCAAGGAGACGTTCTAATCAGATTCCCAAGAGACCTCGACTGGCTCCTCTCAAAGTGAAGAATAAAACAATTCTGTAAAAATGGCCCCCAGAGGGAGCAAGATATGCCCATTTGATACACAGTACTGTATTATCACTGTACTATTGTCCGGAAACCAAATATTCAAATGAAGAATGAAATGAAAATACAGAAAGGTCATAGTGACCCTGACCTTTTGGCCACATTTTAAATAGGGGTCAGTACTATGGCCTGGAGAACAACTGTGTTTATTTTAATTAAAATCTGAGCATTTGTGTTCAGGTTATTATGCGAAAATCTTGAGCATCCACACCGCCAGCCCAAATGCCAGCCACACCACCCACCCGTGGTAACATAAATGTCCCGTTAATACGGCTGTATAAAAACTCTTGGAAAATATATGAAAATTATTAACCCCTTACTTGGATAAGGCCTCTTTCACAAACCACCCCACAATTTTTTATTATTTTTTAAAAAAAAAATTTAGTTGAGCTACGACTAAAGGGACGGATACACATTTGGGAGACATTCACATATAAAATATGCTGTCATGGGTAAAATACAGTCTGTCAGGTTTGTAAGTTCAGTCAGATGTTCTTCATACGAAAGTGATATAATTGTTGCGAGACAAAAAAAACCCTTGCATGATATTTCTTTAATACTCAGAAGACGTACGACTGCCAAATGTACATTACATTACGTATGTATGCTAACCTCACACTGTCACAGAATGCCATATCATGCGTGTGTGTATATAAGGAAGTCCAATGAGTTTAATGCAGAGCAAGCTGTACGATTCTGAGTGTATCAAATGACCAAAAAGAATACAAAGTTTGTATATCTATTGTAACACGGCCGTAGGACTTTATAGGGCCTCCAACAGAGATAGGAAAGAGACCCGATGTCAAGATTTACCTATGAATCAGAGACGAATAGATTTTCATTTCAAAAAAACATGTTCAAAATGCCACGACAATGTTTTCATATAACACACCCATAATCATCCTAGGAATTTGCCTGATTTTCTATCATGGACCTACTGCATACTTGTATGTGACGTATGTGAATCATATCAATCAATGTGTTAATAATTAAATATTAAGTAGTTGATTAAAGAAAATAAATTTTTAAAGAAAGTATAAACAGCAGCTTAATTGTAGAAGTTGTGGCTGATGCAGCTGAATTCAAAAGAAAAACTAAAATCGACCTTCAATCAATAGAGCAAAATGAGGTTTTAAAAACCAAGGATGTGCTCTGGATAAATATGGAATAAATATATTGAATGAATTTGAGAATCTGTGTACAACGTGTATAAGAAATAGTAAGACTAGAGCATAAGAAACAGAAATCAGGATTATTATTTACTACATTTCTTTCTATGTGCCATTTATATTCTACTGTATATTTTGTATACAGCATATTTATATATACACTGTATATCATACAAACACACGCTGTAGGTAAATACATGTAGTGACCATGTAAACACACATGGAGTGACCACATGATCATTTCATGGTGGTTGCTGATGCCCAGAAGAGTGGGGAGATACAGTGTCTTCAGGAGAAATTTCTAAGAGAAGCATTTTGTGGAAAATAATAGATGTTAAAAATACTTCTGTTTATCTTTCTGACACATGTACATTATTAATAAACCAGTCCAAAATATAAGACAGTAACACACAGGGAAATAACACCTTTTAAATCCATCAACATCAGACAGCAAAGGGTTAATCTGTTCAATAAAACATGATAATAATCAGTGCAAGCATGGCAGAAAATGCTTCAAATGTAGCCAGTTTGTGCTAATTGTGAAGATCCAATTAGAATAACTATGCTAATGTATGAGAGCCATATTAGCATGATTACCATTTAAATCAGATTTTATGGATGCTGTATGTTCTTGTCTTGATAATTTAGCACTGATTTTGTCTGAATGAGGGAAAAAAGAACATTGTGTATACGGGCAGCGTGTTCGTATTCATATTAGATGTCAGCGTTTGGATGTCTCCCAAAAGCGCAATTCACATCAGCAAAACAAACCAGAGTAAAAGAGTGATGGTAAGAGTGTGATATTATTCTGCAAATACCCTGTCTGCTCAGTGGATAATAATGTAATGACACAATTACAAGAAAAGATCAGAAGAAAAACAGCTACATAAAAATATTCCTCGCTTTGTGCCTTAAGCAAATCTCATATAACCACACAACAAGGCCAGGTGAAAAGTCAGATAAACGTGTGAAAGAGACACAGACGAGAGGGAGGATACTCACATATTTCAACAAAATAAAGCTAGGAAAAGGGAATACAGACCACACAATACAGAGAGCTCTCTTTCCCTCTCTTTCTCTCTCTCTCTCTCTTTCCTACCTGGTGCAGGTGAACTCTGACTTTGTTGATGGCCTTTAGCCAGTGGAGGCGGGATGGGGCAATGGAATGAGTATCGATTTTGTAGGAACTAAATGAAAAAAAAAAGGAAAAAAAAGAGAATTAGACTTGAGGATAAGTTGTGTGGGAAGTGAACAAAAAACAAAAGCAATGCACAATGCCAAGAACACAGACTGCAAATCTGCAGACCTCATATTACTCAATTTTACTGTAGCATATGGTTAGAAATACAAGAATTTTCAGGTTTATTAGGAATTCGTTTATAAGGCCATTTTTTATTATTTGTTTAGCGGATTTCTATTATGAACCTGAACTACTGCTCTGATATAAACAAGTAATGATGTGAATGTAGGAGTCTGACCTGAGCTGATGGTGTACATGTAGTACTGCTCATGTATATTCTGTTAAAACTCCTGCTTTAAACAGATCAGTGACACGTACTGTCATGTTTTCCATAACATTCAAAAAGAAGGTTGCCCTAAAAATACTTCCATACACCTCCTCTTTCACCTCGCCTCTGAGGGTGGGATTAAAAGTGACTGGACCCCCAGGTAGCTTTTGAGGCTGCTGCCATCAGCTCTGGATAAAGAATGTCTGCATGTAAAATAAAATCTGAAGTCTCGACTTTCAAAAATTAAAATACAAACAAAAAACCTGTATTGACCAGTAGAGTCACACACATAGTGTCACTCCCAAAGTCTTGCGCGTCAGCCATTTGTACGCGCATGCACAGTGTAGATTGCTAGATTCAAAACAGTGGCTGTGTGTCTGAAGCGACACTATGCATGATGCAGATGTACATAATGTGGTTACTATAGCTGCCTTAAGAGGGCTACGAAAAGACCGGCAAGGCAAGAATAATACAAAGACGTTTCTCCCTTGTTTTTTTTTTTTCCAGAAATCATGGATATTAACGTCGGTGGTCTGTGAAACAATGAATGACCTAAATATATCAACTCTATTCTGTGTTAAATATAAAATGTATCATGTGTCACTCAACAGTACAGGGATGAAAGAAGCCAGGCAACATGGTGACTGGCAGGAGCCATGGCCAATCAGGGGAGGATGAGGGAAAGAGAGAGAGAGAGAGAGAGAGAGAGAGAGAGAGAGAGAGAGAGAGAGAGAGAGAGAGAGAGAGAGAGAGAGAGAGAGGGTGGTTATAACATTTGTCTGGTCTCTAATTTTGTGGAAAGTTAATAAGTATTGTTATTATATACATGGAATATATGTATATAGAGAATTCATGATGGTTGATGGTGACGTTTGGTGCCATTGCAGTTATGCACTGACGTCAAAGCTAAGTTCAACAAACTCTACGCTGATTAGAACAAGGGTCATCACTACACAAAAACTCACAAACTGAAACCACTGAACACCAAAAATCCCAAACTATTTCAGTTATTTTTAATTTTATGAAAACATAAACAGTGTTATTTATAAATGTATTTATTTTATTATATACACATATAGCATTTGATTTATATCAACTGGGTTTAAATAAATGGAATAACAACACACACAAGTTGGATACTGCCCAAGTTTTTGATTTCTCAATGGCCATCCCCCTAAACTGAGAGGTCGGGTGAGGACAGTGGCCAGTGGCCAACAGCTCAGGGGGATAATCTAACTAAACTAAACTATAAGTCGTATACTCCATAAATCTGGGTGTTATGGAAGAGTGGCAAGAAGAAAGCCGTAAGAAGTCCTGTTTGCGAGGTGGAATATGGTGCTCTGGTCAGATAAGAGCAGATAAAAACTTTTTGGCCTATTAATTAAATTAATTAAATTAAAAATGCTATGTGTGGTGGACTACACCATTACAAATTAGCATGGCACTTTATCCATAACTTTATCATCTGTAAAATTTCCTTCCACTTCCAAATTATGTGCCAATTTGTGTTTAGTGGGAGTGTCGATACAGTAGTGTGCAGTGAATGTTATACATCACCACTTTTGTCTAAAACGACTCCTAATAAAAGGAAGTAAAAAATTACTTCTTTATAATTTTTGGGTGAAAATGTATTGAACAAAGCTATTGTAGGCAATGAGAGCCAAAAAATAATTCCAACTAGTATACTGAGGTAAAAGTATGACTAATAAACAAAAACACTGAAAATACCAATTTGTCAGGAAAAATTGAAAGGTGTCATGAATGAGGGGCAGTGATGGCCCGGTGGTAGGGTGCTGGATTATTGATCCCAAGGTCAGGGATTCAAACCCCACTATCATCAGGTTCTCACTGCTGTCCCCCCGAGTGCAGCTAACTGGGTTATCAAATGCTGTCCATGTCTCTCACTGTCTGTGGTGAGAACCATCTAAAAGAACCATTGCTGCTTTTTGTCAAGAGTAGGCTGTATTGCCGCCAGCGTGTGTTTCTACCCTGCGATGGCCTGGCAAGCTGTCCAGGGTGTGCTCGGCCCAGAGACGGCTGAGATGGGCGCCAGCCTCCCCTCGACCTTAATTAGGATTAAGCGGTTCAGAAAATGAATGAATTTGAGTGAAAAAAAAAAAATACAGTGATGCAGTGATGATTATACACTTAACAAAATGAAGATAAATCTGAAATCAGGTACTATTCAAGTATTTATTTCATGTAATATTGGATCATATTGATGAGAATAAGTAAACAAACAACAATATATAGTAATAACAAAAATAACAGTATCTTTTTTGAGAAAAAAAGTCAATATTTATTGTGGCCACCCTTTACTTTAATTACAGCATTTAACCTTTCAGGCCACGTGTTCACATATTTTTAATTTCTTCACTCGCTAAACCATTCCATATGGTTTGAAGTTCATTCATGCTGTGCAAAAGTAAAAAAAATTAAATCTTTCTGAAAAATTGTTATTTTTAGTGTTTTTGTTTATTATCCATACTTTTACCTCAATATACTTGTCAGAATGATTTTTTTTTTGGTTCTCAGTGCCCACAATAACTTAAAATAAATAAATAATTAAAACATTATAGGGAAGTCATTTTTTACTTCTTTTAATTAGAAGCAGTTTTATACAAAAGTGGTAGAGCATAATCTTCACTACTGTTATACGTGTGTGTGTGTGTGTGTGTGTGTGTGTGTGTGTGTGTGTGTGTGTGTGGAGATGGCTTTGATTTGTGTTAAGTAGATAAAAGATTGAAATATTTAGTCTGTACTTCTGTCTGCAGTCAGAATTCACTTGCGTAAATCTGTTTCTAAGCCCCTTTTAAATTTAACAATAGCAGCAATTAGAATGGACTAATCAAACATTATTATAATCTCTAAGTTATTAAGTCTCACCTCTCTGACTGGGCAGGAAGGACATTCTCTTTCTTTTTCTCCTGTGCACTCGTTCGTGTCTCTGGTTCACCTTTTTCTGCATCCTCCGAGCACAGCTGAAGACGGGTGGTGACAGGAGGTCGAATGTGGCTCTCTGGGTCACTTCTCTCCTCAGGTTCAGAGCTGAACTGAAAACTGGACTGGCTCAGGTTACCAGATGAGCCGAACTGAGAGCTGTCCACTGGGCTGAACACATGGACACGGAAGGTCTTATAAGCTAATAGAAAGCAGTGTATGTATGAATGTTAATATATCCTACAGAGACCTGCATTTCTCTGAACTCTGTATTAGTATAAGTGCTCATTGCATCAGATTCACTGACTGGAGTGTCAAACAAAGTACTGTAATGTTGTCCATTTTTAACATGGAAAAAATAGGTGGTTCGGTGCTTTGGCGAGGCTTGCAGGGCTCAGTAGGATTATTTTGGATGAGTTTGGGATAAACTAAAGTACTAGCCACAGTGAGGTCAATATAGGGGCTTAAATAACAGAATCAATAAAAATTAAAGCAAGCTAGCAAGGACAAAAAGGACAAGAGGCCAGAAAGGAACCACACTACTGTTTCTGCTACATATTACTACTTCATCAGCATTTTTTATCTAAAGAAAAATACATCAAGAGGCCTATGAGACACTGATATGTTTGTGCGTTATGTTTTAGTGAGACCAGTACTGTCATCTGTTCTGTTTAACCATCAAGATTTACTATCCTTGGGGTTTTGCTGAAATTACCCTCGCTATTACCTTTCCTCCACGCCTACAGCATAGCCTATAACTCTGGAACTTTGCCTGCATAAATCTCCCAGCTTTCAATTGATGTAAACAAACTGGCTGGAGGTAATGGAATAATTCAGGCAGGCTGAAAGGAAGGAAACGATCCAACCATATATTGAAAGCTAATATATAAAAACTGTGACATGATTCATGCGTTACACCTCTATCAATGCCACTCACGCTGGACCTCAGGCAACAGACTTTCCATGCATACCTTACTTATGGGTTTGGACATTTTTCAGATTGAACTTTCCATAAAACTACATACAATTAATGTATTTTCTGAGGATATATTACTATATGCAAAAGGTTACGATGGCCTAGACTTTCAGAGATCATTTTAATGTCATAAATGTCTGCTTTCTTTTTTTTTCTATTTGCTAGATTGTTTTAGAATCATAAATAATTCATACCATATCAACTTCAAAAATAGGAACAAAACAAAAGGGGACAGAATAACAGACAAAATTTGTTAAACTACAGGACTGGGAAGTGGTTGGGGTGGAGATGGAGGCAGGGTCTCACATCACAATATGGTAAAGAGGCTCAGTACAGCTATATACCATATTCCTACTAGCCTTCTGTCATGCTCTTTCTTTAGGGGACTCTCTGGTAGCCATCCCGTGGCATGATCTGGAGCGTCTGTGTTCTCCTCTTTCAAAGATAGATCATCTTCTGCTTCATCATCCTCCTCTACAGGTTTGGACCTATCCAGCTTTACTGCTAACAGGCTTTCAGTTGATCCCTCTGTATCGCTGGAATCTGCACTTTCTGTGACATCGGATTCTGTTGATAATGTTTCAGTCTCTACTTCTTCATCATCATTTTTGTTGTCTAACTGTGAGATTACATCTGTAGTGGAAGGTTTCTGAGAAGTTTTCATGCTCTCCCCTGAAAAACGCATGGAGTGTTCATTTGGATGGGCTGACTTCTCTTCTTGAAGTAGGCTAGCAGAAAACCCTTTGAGGCTAGCAAACAGATTTCCTGAAACTGGTGGCTGCTGAGACAGCTTTGGCCTGGTTGAAGATCCAAACAAAGAACTAAAAGGTTTCTCAGCCGCACCTGACAGTAAATTACCAAAGGTTGGTGTTGATAGACCAGACATGTCAAACATGCTCTTAGCTGTAGGTGATGTGGGTTTCTCCTGAGCAACCACTTTGTCAGTGGGGACTGGTGATGCTACTGCTATGCTAGATTCCTCATTCACGACACCTGCCTCAGATTCTTTACCTTTAAATAGAGATATAAGTGAGATCTCTATGTTGCCACCTCTTGCCTCTACAACAGGCTCAAGGTTAGGCCTTTCACATTCTTTCCCAATTTCCTGCTCAGAAGCCATTGCCTCAGGTTCTCTAGCTGTATTTAACTTCTTGTCATTGGAACCTGGCCTGTTGAAGTTTTTTGTCCCTTCATGGTCCACAGCCTTGAACTTGCAGGTCTCCATAACAGATACTGTGTCCTCTGGTTTAGGTGCATCCTTGGTTTTTAACAAACCAAACAAATCACCTTTTAAGGATTCAGTGCAGAGGCCAGCAGGTAAGTTAGTGGGCAGGTTAAAAAATGATGTATTTTGCTGTTTTTGAGTGCATGTAACTCCAGTTGACTGTAATTTGAAGAATGAATGCTGAGATGATGAAAAGAAACTGGAAGTTGCAGGCTTGTTTGAGGAGCTCGGTCCAGAGAACATAGACATAATTCCAGAAAACGGAGCTGACTCAGGTGGTCTTTGAAAAGAAGCCATATTTGGTCTATGGTGCCCTTGCATGTCAAGTCTCAGTTGACCAGGAGGCTCTGATGGAGGTTTAGGTTTGTCGAGGAATCTGTTCATTTCTGATAGAGATTGTGCCTGTGGCTGAATAATCACAGCATTCAGTGGTTCTGAAACCATTTTAGGTGGCATATCAGTTAATTGCTTTTCTGCTGCTTCTTGCTCTATGACTTGAGCTGGTTCCTTCTCTCCCATTACACCACACAAGTCATTTTTAGGCTGCTCTGCATGGTCAGCCTCTTTTTCTGATTCTGACCTCTTGTTCTCTGATTCATCCTGGTTTTGTTTTTCATCTCTGTCCCATGGTTCGTCCACCTTCTCCAGGATTTCACCAGTTTTAGTAGGAATAGTACTGTCCACAAATTCTCTGTCCTGTGCCTCCAGTATATTTCCTGGTATTTCACTAGTTTTTTTATTGATTATATAATCCGCAGGCATGGTAACTTTCTGAGGTACCTGTGCTTCTATAGTTTCATCTGATTCAACTAGATTTTCTGATTCTAAATATTTCTCAGACTTTTTGGTTTCTATAGAGTAATTGTTCCTGTCAGATTTTTCCAGATCCAATTTCAGATCTTTAGTAATATTTGGTTCAGAGTCCTGTAGTCCCTCAGTTTCCAAACACTCCAGCTTTTGAGGCTGTCTCTCTCCTGAATGTTCCACAGTTTTACATTCTGTTTCTGACTTCTCAATTATTTCACCAAGTTTAACTTCAAAAGTTTTTTCAAAGGTTTTGTCTTCATGAATTTGATCATTCTCCTGATTTTGGACAATAGATTCATCAGTTTTCTCCATTTCTAAAGATTGATGTTTTTCCTCAGTTGGATTTTCCACAGTTTTTATTTCAGTCTGTTTTTTCTCAATTATTTGAGAAAGAGTAACTTCACACATTATTGCTTTGTCTTCAAGAATCATACCATCCTCTGAATTCAGAATATCAGTAGCAGATTTGATTTCCTTTTCAATACTAATGCTCTCATCATTTTCATTAGATGATACAGAGTTATCTGGAAGATCCTGTTTACATTCTTTTAGTTTTTCATGTGATGATTCTGTATATCTGATTTCACTATCCACAGAGATAGATTCCCTGTCTTCAAGTTTTGTTGTAGATTCATCTTCGACTATAGGGTCACCAGATTTTTTATTATCCATGAAAGACAAAAGGCCAAATCCACTCAGTTTTTGTTTATCTGATCCACCTCCAAGAGAGAATACAGAAGGAACTTTAAACAGACTTTCAGACTCAGATGATGCTGGCCCAGCAAATCTGGAAAGCAGACTTTTTCCTGCTTGCTCTTTACTGGAAGCTTTAGGAATGGTTTGTGTTGGGAAAGACTGAACACTGCTCCCACTAAACATGGAAAACAAACTAGAGCCAGTATTTTCTTTGGGCGTGGATGATCCAGCCTGGATACCCCCAAGAATGGGTGCTTCTGAAGCAGGTAAGCTTGATGGAGCTCCATTAGCAAATGTTTGTTGGGTCAATGGGCCATTTAATATAGAAAATAGTCTTTTTCCTGGTGTCTCATTGGATTGCTGTCCACTAGGAGAAAGGCCTTCAATAGTTTTAGATCCTGAAGGACATCTTGGCCTAGGTCCTGGACCTCCTCTATTATTAGGTCCAGATGTCCCTGTTGGACCTGACATTACTTGTTCTCTTGTATCAAATACAGCTGGGACTCTTGAGCCCAATCCTGATGTACTATTTGTACCAAGTGGTTGCTGAACATTTCTTCCACTAAACATAGCGAACAACTTATTTCCATGTACTTCGTTTGATGATGATTGGGTTTGCTGAGCACTAGCACCACCAAACATTGAGAATAAACTTGTGCCTGTTGTTTCTTTAGAGGTGGCAGCTCCTGGAAAGATGCCACCAAGTATCGATGATCCACTCTGAGTCTGTGAAGTTTCACAAGAAGATCCTCCAAACAATGAGAAAATACCACTGCCAGATTGCTTCTCAGGAACTGCTGTGGTTGGTAATATGCTTTCTGTTGACACTACATCTTTACTTAAAACTTGAGCTTCCAGAAATGATAATTTTTGCAATCGAGACTCTATGCCTTCTTGCTCTTTGGATATATTTGGTATTTCGACAAAATCACTGGGACCTTTTTTGTTTTTAAAGTTTGGCGATTCTGAAGACAAATGTTCCCCATTATGACTAATATACTCTTCAAGAGGAACCACAGAAGCTTCTGTAACTTCTTCCTTTTTTAGTTTTGCAATTTTTGAAGACTCAGGATTAAGTTTCTGGCCCTCAGGCTCTGATTTATCTTTGGCATCTTCTGGGTAGTTACTTAGCTCAGGAGACATTATTTCTATGATTAGGGAAGAGGATTCAGATGAAAAAATATCTTCACTTTGATTAACCACCACTTTATTAGACTTAAATGTCGTGAATTCTTCTTTTCCTGCTAGTGGAAAATCTTTTTTATGTGAAGTAGTATTCTGGACCTGTAAAGATTGAGGTACTTCTTCCTGAATGTTTAAAATTTTTGGGGTACAGGTGTTAGCTGACAGATTTATGTTACTCTCTATTACCTCTGTAGATTCTAATGTAACAGTTATTGTACTTGACTCTACTTGATTTTTATCAATCTGTAAGGACAGTACACACGAAGACAAGTTTTCATGTTCTTCAGGGACAGGCACTGCAGCCACACTTGTTTTAAACAAAACAGAATGTTGTTTAGTGTCTTCACTATCTTCTGTGACACTCACAAAAGCATAATCTTCAGTTTTATGCTCTGACTCTGTATCTCCATCATTAGGACATACTTCCTCTGGATGCTTTAAAGTCATCTGAGGAATCAGCATCTGTCTGGAACGCAATCTAGTAAAGTGTAAAGTGCCGTCCTTTATTTCGTTAGGTGAAACTGTAACAAAACATGGAACCTCCTTAAGGTGCAACATGTCAGATGAATCAGATCCAGCAGGGGGCTGTTTCCCAGAGAATGTGTACGAGTCAGTATGCTTTCTTTCACTCCTATTTTGTTTTAAAGCCAGCTCTGTATTTTGAACAAGCTCATGTGAAATTGAGGTTTCACAGTGGTCATCAGTTGGAATGATTTGTTGAGGTATGTGTGTACAATGGATGATGTTACCAGTGACAACAGAATCCGACCTATTCCAAACTGTATTTGTTGAAGTATCTGAAATCATCAAAGAGGCTTCTCGGCTTGGTTTGTTCAGCAATATGTCTACCTCCTTTTCTGGGGGCTCCGATTGAGCAAGGATTATTGATGATGGTTCATAAGAATCCACCTCTACTTCTGTTATAATAATAGAAGGTGCTTTGGAGACATGCCTGCTTATTTTACTTTGACAAATAACTGGAATTTTTCTATGTAGTAGTGGTTTACTAAGAACTTCTTCAGGTGTGGGAGAAGTATATTGTTTGTCATTTTGGAAAACATTAGGAAGTGGGGCACTGTGTGAAATTTTTTGGAGCACTGGGGAAGGCTTTCCTTTATGTACTGTACTCAGAGGGAGGGGAGATAAAGAAAGTTCAGTGGGATGATATGTTTTAGACACTACTGTATGCACTGAACCTGGAGAGCATTCCATGGGAATTGGAGCAGTATGTCTTGGAGCTGGAAGAGACAATGGGGATGAAAATGTGATGGCAGTTGTTGCAATATATCCTGGACTGGGTAGAGATTTAACAGGGCTATATGCCATAGAAGACTCTGCGGTGTGTGCTAGTGTTGTAAGTGTTACTGCTGGTGGGAATTCCATGCGAGGTAGGACAGTACATTGTGGACTTGACAGTGAAAATCCAGTGGCACTTGATGTAACATATAATGGACTTGAAATATTCTTAACTGGGCAATATGTCACAGAGGGCTCCGATATATGTGCTGCACCTGTAAGTGGTACTGCTGGTAGGAATTCCAAGGGACGTGGGGCAGTATATCCTGAACTTGCCATAGTTTCAACAGTGCCAGCGGTTACAGAAGACTTTGCTGTACATGTTAAACTTTCAAGAAACACAGTAGGATTTTCCATTGACATCTGTATCATGCCTGCTGAAGTACTGCATGAAATGTCTTCCTTAACATTAGCTTTAGCTGACGTAACAAGACCTGTAGGAATTGGGGTCATCTGTTGGTCTGGCACAGGTCCGCAAAGGGACCGTGTCCTTTGCTGAGATCTTTCAGATGCTTGCAGAATGTTATCCTTACCTGCAATTGAAGTTGTGCTGTCAACCTTAGAAATCAAGCCTCTGACTGATCCAGCAGTGATTTCAGAGCCTGATTGAACTAAGGAGACTTCAGATCTCACAGTAACTTGGGACACATCTTTTCCAACTGGCTGTTCAGTGGGGCAAGTTGTGACATCTGTATACAGTGTAGCAAAACATTTGCTCACATCACTGTACTCTTCTCCATGACAAGTCATGGATGACACATCCTGCACAGATACAATGTTAACTACGGAGGTATGGTCGAAAGCCTTGCCTGTGTGCAGGGCATGAGGTAAAACATACTTGGGTGAATTAAGCATAGGAACCCAGCTTTGAATGTCACTTTGCCTCAAACTTCCCACCGCTGATTGTTTGACAAGACCTTTGAAACTACAGACTTCCAGTGATCTGTTACATTCAGTGACCTGGGTAATTGAACTATCATTCCGCATTAATTCAGGAATACTTAAAGGGTGATTTGTAATGTTTGACCCTTGATTTTGAGTATCCCTTGTATGCGGAGTCTGAAATGTAGAGTGAGATTGTTCCACTCTGAATACTTTGGACGGATTAGTAACTGGTCTGGACACAGGAAGGCCATCTGAGATAACACAATTTTCAAGGCAAATATCCTTATCTGTAAGCTGTGCCTCATAAAGAAAAGGTTTTTTTGTTTTCTTTGGTTCAACAATAAGCACAGGTGCAGGTTCTGAACAAATTTGTAGACATGACAAACTGTTTTCCAAGTGGTCTGCTGTTTTTCTAAAACTTGTTATCGGTGCAGCAGGCTGGATAGGTAGCTTCTGTGACTGAGTAATGTATGTTTTATGTCTTTCATGAGCCTGGAGAGAATACTGTGCTTTTGTCCAGATTAGCATCTGATCTGTTGCTAGAGATGTTAAAGTGCAGTGACCAAGCAGGGAAGAACTCGTTGGTGTTGAAAGGTCTTTGATTCCAGTCATTTGTGGGTTTCCACCTAGGCTAACTGTCAAATCAATAATTTGTGCAGGAATTTTTTTAGTAGCTGTCATTAGTTTTTCTTGATGCCTTTGTTTATATCTTGATATGTCTTCATTCTTTTTAGTGAAATCTATCAGCTTTCCATCCTGCATATTTGAATTATCATTGCACTGAGAATGACAAACTGTAACTGAAAAGTCCATTGGCTTACTCTGAGCTTGCAATTCTGAGCTCGGATAAAAAGGTCTTTTACTCTTAAAAGTCGATTTCTGCAGACACAAATGAGTTTCAGCTGTACAGCTGTTAGCCTGAAATTGTTTTTGACATACTAAAGGCATGCCAACCAAATCTTTTTTACTAATCACAGCTTTTGTCTGAACAAGAGCAATTACTTTGCTAGGGGACATTTCGGGAATTCTTCCTACTGTTGTGTCAGGTTCCTTAATTGCTGTTCTTATACACATATCAAGAGTGTTTTTGATCATGTTAGCTGGTGCAGAGGGAATATTAGCTAGTTGTGTGCTGGGAGATCCTGATCCTAAGATTAAAGAAGGTGTCCATGATAGTGTTTGGTCAAACGGGACATCCTCATTTAATTCTTTTTTTGGGTGTTGTTCTGAGGCATTACCATTTACCATTGATGGTACACCAGCAAACATGTGTAATGTTTGACCATCAGTGCTGCAATTAGTTTTTGCAAGTTCAGTTATACCTGACTGCTTGGTTTGAACTAAATCCTTTGAATCTACAGGCTCAACAGACAAAGCTGTTCCAAGAGCCAACCCAGTGGATTTAAACAGGAGGTTCCTTTTCCCCAAAGGCATGACTTCTGAGGAGGCTGTGTTGCCAGCTTGTTTTAACGACATGGCCTGAGTTGTTTTAAACATATTTGCTGGAGTCAGTGCTGAGGGTGTTTTGTTTTCCTTTGTATTTTTTGATGTATACTGACTGACTGTTTCTGCAGACTGAGGGTCTGGCACAGAACAGTGCAAAACTGATGACATTCCAACAGGTACTTCACTGGCTTGCGAGACATTGTTGACCTTACCTGAAACTTGTAGCTTTTCCATGTAAGAGGTTACTGTTTCCTCAGTTGTCCTAGAAGCCAAACTTGCTGATATATCTAATGCTGATTTTGGATGATTTGTTGGTGTTGCCACTGTCTTATGTAGGGCCAGGCTGTAATGAGTCCTTTGTTGTTGGATAACAGGTTTCATTTGTGAAGTCATGCAGACCATTTTTTGTATTGGTTTTGTGATTGTAGCTTGTGACTGATATCTTCTAAGAGGTGGTTTTACTTTGGTTGCCAAAGGTTCTATAACAAAACACATCCCATCAAAGTCCTCAATTATACCTGAAGTTGACCTTGATCTTCTCCTTACAAGTGGTAATGCTTCATCTGAAGAAAAGACATTTTCCTCAGCTGGTTTTAAACACATATCTAAAGTTGTTGTAATGGAATTTGCTGGAGCTGACACATTCTGATTTGGCTGAGAAAAATGTGCTGACAAATCGCTGGTCATGTTATTAGTAAGCTGTTGTCTCCACAGAACTGGGCTTACTTGTGATGTTTCTGTGTTAGGTTTTATTGGTGAAACCCCAGTAATGGTTTCTTGTTCTGAATGAATTTGTATTGACTGCACAGTAGAAGAATCTACAATCAAAGGTACCCCAAAAGAACCTTCACCAATTTCTGCAACTGAGGCTCTTCTGCTCCTTACAAGTGGCACAACCTGGGCTTCATCAGTTGGTCTAACCACTGGTGCTGAAGACATATCTAATGTATTTCTGGCATAGTTGGCAGGTATGGTGTTATTACAACAATGCTGAGTAGGTGTTGGAATTATTTTCAGGTATTCATTCAATAAGGAGGGTTGATATATACGATGAGTAGATTGCAATCTTGAGTTTATGGTTGTGCATTCTTTCATTTCAGTACTAGTAGGTTGTGATAATGAAGTTCCTTGATGCGTTGTTACAATTAAGGCTTTGTGGTCTTTCCCATTATTTTCTTTGGATCCTAAAATATTTGAAGACAACTTTGGGTATGTGCTAATGGATTTTCCGGCAGAGATTTCAGGTGTTGTGCCTATCTTAGAACACAGAATGGAGACTTGCCTTACAAGCTTGGATCCTGTGCTGGGTGATGAAGATGAGGGTTGTTCAGTCCTATAATAAGGGGTTGATGGTCCTGATTCTGTTGGACAGAATTTTTTGGAAGGAAGAGCAGAAACAGTTCTTAGAGGCACTTCAGGTAAAACTTTCGAAGGTATGATAGGTTCTAGTGCTGGAAATGAAATATTTATATTTTTAAGCTCCTCTTTACTTTCAACAGTCAGATCAATTCCTACATCCTCAGCTGCGTCTGCTTGACATGCCCCTTGATGAATTTTTCTAACTTTCTTTAACCTGTTTTTGGTAAAGTCAAGTATATCCTCAATTTTGACATTTTCATTAGATACATCTGTTAACAGGAGTGCAGTATTCCTATCCAGGTCTTTCATTTTGCTTTTGATTGAATCAGAAAAGTCTAACGGTTTACTCCTCAAAAGAGAGTCTAGTGCTTGTTTAGGTCTATTATACAGTAAATTTTGTGGTGGTGGTAATGGTCGCCTTTCAGGACATGTGGCAACATTTGGTGGCAGAGGTAAATCGGGAGATATTAAACTCTGGACCCCTTCAGTTCTAGATATATTTATAGATTGTGTTGACATTGACGGTTGTCTTCCAAGTCGTCGCCTTTGGGACCAAGCAGAGGATGAGGATCCAGGAGAACACTGAATACTTGAGTTTGGCCTTTGTAGACTAAACTGTGTCATTAGGGAGGAGGTTGTAGCTGGGGGTTGATTCAATATATTCCTTGGTGTTGCTGGAAGTGATCTGCCTGAATTAGAAGATGCTTTAGAGGATACTGGAGCATCTGGGAGTTTTTGAGCATAATGATTCTGTGGCACAATTTTGGAACCTGACAAGTTGCTCTTTGGATCCTTTGGTATCACAGTCACTTTAGAGATTTCTACAGCTTTTGTCTTAGCACCAAAACCATTTATTATAACCTCTTCATTTGTCGCCTCTACAAATCCATTCCTAATCTCGGGAAGCTTCTTTTTGGTTACTGATGTAGTTTGTGAAGATATATTAGCTGACACACCTGTAACCAATTCTCCTGGGAATATATCCTTTAATCCCTGATTTTTCCAATATGGTCCACCATTGTTCACATTTTTGACTTTGCTTGTGAGGTCAGATGCATCAATTTGCTCTTTTAAATCAATTTCCTTTGGCTCATCCTTTCCTACTTTTATTTTTTGCAGCTTATAAGCACTCAAATCAATAGGATATTCTGTCTGTCCGCTTAGGGAGTCTTGAAGCATTTCAGAAAAACGATCAAGATTCATATTCATAATTCTATCACCCTTTTCAAAGGCTGAAGACAAATCAACAGGAGAATTGGAAGCACCTGCTTGATTATGATGTGGAACCCAGAGCATTTCATCTTCATTAAATAATGGGATCTTAAAACCACAAAGTGTTTTCTTTGGTTTATCTTTGTTCTGCAGAATAATTTCTTTCAATCCATCTCTATTCTCCTGCATAGCATATGCATAAAGATGCTTTCCACTCCGGTCTGTTAATAACGAGTATATATATTCCTCATCTGCATAAATATAATATCCACAATCACCAGCCTCGGCTGACCACCACATTCCTTGCTCCAGCAGTGAAAGCCATTGCTGGTACCATTCTGAATCCTCAAAGAAGTCATTGTTTTCTGTTTCTCTAGTGGTTACAGAAAAGCTGCTAAGGTCAACTGCACATTCTGACATATCTATTGGACCTTCTTCAACTGTCAGTCGTTTAATGAATTTCGAGATATCAAGCTGTGGCTTCAGAGTGCCACTGCAAACATGTTTGCCATGCATGTTACACTCAAAATGTGAATGACAATGTGTTAACCTTGAAGTTCCTGTTGAGTCTTTCTCTATCCAATGGTTTTTGCTTATTTGATTACTAAAATGATCCATATTATCACAACTTCCACTGAGTTTTCTGCTCTTGATGCTCATGTCAAACACAATATCGCTCTCTGCATCAGACTGTGGAAGATGTTTTTTAAATGATTTGCTGACTCCATTCTGCCAGGGATAGGAAGGTATGTTAAATTGACTGGGATCCATATCTTTCAGGTTCCACCATTCAGGCTTGTGCATGACTGTTTCATGACTATTTGATGTGCCATCCTCAAGAAGTCCTACACAATAATCTTGGGATTGTACTTCCAAGGCTTCTGTTAAGGCATAATCATTCAACTGTTGCCAAAGAAGTGCTTCTATAAGACACTCGTGTTCATACAGTTCTGGTGGAACTATACCATGCTCAGCAAATAAATACAACAGATCTTGATATCCATATTCAGTTGCTGTACCATATAAGAGTCTATGTACTTCCTCAAGGTATAGCTGGGTAGACTTTACTGCTCGCTGCAATTTTGCAGGTTCCTGAGACTGAGCACTAGTTTTTGAACCTGAAATAGGGGTAACACTGGAAAAGTCTTCTATAATCTGTTTATGGAGCACCTGATCAAGAAGGCTCTTTTCTGATTCACTATTTTCTTCTCTCTTAGTACTTTCACTGGCCTCTGATTTAAAAATCCTAGAAATCATACACTTTCCAGCACTAAAAGTTTCCTTTGGTTCATTTGTTTCCCTTAAATTAGATAAGTTGTTGTCCTCTGGCCCCTCACTGAACAATCCCACCAGAAAACCTTTCTGCAATGGTGCTTTTTGATTGTTTTCATTACCCCCATCATGAGTGGACACATGCTCAATCGGTTTGGCTCTTTGAATTTGTGGACGATTTTGACCAGGCTTACGTTCTTCATGTCGCTGTGGTTTCTGACCTGAAGGAACTTGGCTATCAGACTTATCTTCAGTCTTTGCGGAGATTTTGCTGAATAATCCAGACAAAATTCCACTTCCTTGAGCACTTTCTTTCTGGGTATTTGACTGAGCCTGCTGCTGTTGAGAGTCTTCTGAAGCAGACATACTGAAAATACTAGACAAAAGACTTCCTGATTGGTTTTGTTGTTGTGTTTCTCCAGGTTGTGGTGGTGGTGATGGTGGTGGCGGTGGTGGTGGTTGTTCCTTTGGGGTTTGTTTAGCCAGTCTATTAGATTGCTGATGTAATCCAATCGAAAGTTGTTGCTTCTCAGCAGAGGATTTATTGGAGGTTGTGATTACTGTATTTGTTTTGAAAACCTCAGTTAGGAGTTGACTTGCTGACGATTGGTTGGTTTGCACTGGAGGTCTTGACCCACACGTTTGCTGACTGGGTGAACCTTCAGCCACAGTATACTGACATGTGGTGTCAGTGAAAGTCAATTTGTTAAAAATACCAGAAAACAGACCTCCCTGTTGTGGCTCATGTGCCACAGCTGGTTGTACTGGGATCTGATGCTGCCTACTGCCATGCTGATCTTGCTGCTGAATTATTGGTGCTCCTGAAGATTTTTGCTGTTGTGTCGGTTTGTTAGTCGGTTTGTTAGTGGAAAAAAGCCCTGATAGAAGACCAGGTGATGATTGTTGGGGTGTATTTTGATTTGGGTCTAACTGACCAGTTTGAGAAGCTGTGTCTACAATTTTATTAAATAGGCCTGAAATAATCCCAGATGGTCTACTAGTCTGTGCCTCCGGATGTTGAACCAGGTTTTGCATATTTAACTGTTCTGAAGTAACATTTGGGGGGGGTACCTGGTTAACAGTATTACCTTCTGCAGTACTCATCCTAAATAAACCTGAAAAAAATCCCCCATGTTCAGTAGAAGAAGATTGTTGTGGTGATTTAGGATCTTGGTTAGCAACTGGAAGATGTGGCTGCTGAAGAGTACTTTCAGCTGCAGACATTTTGTTCAGAAATCCTGACAGCCTTCCTCCTGTTGCAGAAGGTTCTGCTGAATGTTTACTGGGCTGATGACTCACATCTCTTGGCTCTTGTGTGTTTGATGGTACAAGTGCACTCTCTGTTAATTTCAGAATTCCCCCAAATAGTCCTTCTGATTGGGGTGGAACAGGTGATGCATTACTCTGAGTATTTTGTTGCTGATGATTCGGTTGCTGATGATCATTGTTTCCTCGCTGTTCCAGCTGTTGATCTGGGACTACATTTCCAGTGGTATTAATATTTTCAGTACCTGCTAATTTAAAAAGTCCTGATAACAAGCCTCCTGGATGAGATGGAGGTGTTTGAAGAGGTGGTCGGTTTGACCCTTGAATGGTTGCTGACTTTAATGAAGGTTGACTGCGTTGTTGGGGAGGGGCTGAAGAACCTGAAACTGTGTCTGTGGCCAATTTGAAAAGGCCAGATAAAAGTCCACCACCTTCTCTAAGTGGAGCACTGTCAGTTGATGTAGAGTCCTTACATATATCTGTCCTACTATTTTCAATGCCTTCTGATTTAAAAATGCCAGAAAGCAAATCCTTTCCTACACTAAAATTCTTTTCATGTTTTATATTAGACGTACTTGTATCTTTTAATATAGCTGAACTATTATCTTCCTCTGATCCTTTACTGAATAACCCTTCCAGAAAACCTTTCTGTGATGCTTTCTGCTCCTGTGATTGTTTTTGGACACCAGCAGCTGAGGTAGATCTGAGCCGACTTTCAGAGTTGACAGGCTGCTGTTGAGAGCCAGCTGGTTTGTTATCTGTGGCAGCATTTTCAGAGGATGTCATTTTTAAAAGCCCAGAAAACCCGTTTGACTGATGTGCAGCACCATGTTGAGCCTGGCCTTCATTTGTAATGTTGGTAAGAGATGAAATCAATGTTGAGAACAGTCCACCTTCTTGATGTTTATCAGAGGTTTTGCTGCCACCAGGCAACACTGTTAGTAGACGCTGGTGTTTAGATGCTTCATCTTCCTTAGGCTGGGACTGGTCTGGAAGCACTGAAGAATCTGAATGAGTCTCAGTTTTAATTACACATTGTTCTTCCTCCTCTGTGTCAGTCAGTCTCTCAGGCACAGACTGGATATCAGTTTGACATGTTGGTGATGCATCTTCTTGCATATTTTTATGTTCTTGTGCCATATCCTTTAATACCATTACAGCTTCAGGTGCCACTGCAACAGTGGATAGGTTTGTTGTGGCTGTTGGTTTTGGTGGTAATTTTGCAGCTGTTTGTGGTTTGGGTAATTCAGCAGGACTCGTCTTGAAAAGATTAGAAAACCATCCTGTATCTGTATTTCCCTTTGGTACACTCTCCAGCAGTGCAGCACGACTTAGAAGAGGTGATTTATTAGAATTATGAGAAACTCCTTGTTTTAAATTTGTTGTACCTTCACCAGGTCCCAATTTCAGTAACCCAGAGAGAAAGCCACTTTCTTGTTTGGGTGTCATGCCAGAAATATCAGAAGAAAAGAATGATAGCTTCAATTTGTCTCCTATAGTGGCTGGGGCATCTTCTGGTTTAGGGACATCTGCAGGCTTGAATATTGAAAATCCGGAGTTGACAGATGGACCCTCCGCAGTTTTATCAACAAGGCTAGGGCTTGCTGTCATGAACGATGCAAGTGACTTTTTGAAAGGGCTAAAAAATCCTGTATCATCAGTTGATTTTGGAGTAGTTTGATTTTCTTCTGATTTAGGACTCATGTCTCTAGGAAGGACATCAGGTATTTCTCCTGAGGACTCAGTTTCTGGTAATAGTTCCACTGATCCACTGCATGAGCCTCCACATGAGGACTGATGTTCTGGTTGTGAGGCAGATTGCTCTATTGACAAATTTTTTGTGTTATTTGTTAACCCTTCTTTGGATTCATTGTTTCCATGAGATTGGTTTGGGTTTTCTGGCTGTGTGGTTGCTTCCCCACCTTGTTTGTCTCCAAATACCCTGAAGGGACTCAGTTTTCCCAAGACAGAATCAACCACTGATAATGACTGGCTTGTAGTGGATCCCTGTGTCTCAGGACTAGTTGCTATATTTGCTGTAGCTTCTGATTCTTCCACACTCTCTGGATGGCTGGTCTCTGATGACTGCAGGGGGAATTTTTTATTTGCACTTGGCACTTGATGAGCAGGTGGAACAATGGCGACAGGAGTTGGGCTACCATTTGATTTGGGTATGAAGGATAGCAGTTTACAAATGCCTGACTCTGGCTGAAGAGGTAAACCAGAACATGCTCTTGTTGTTGTTGTTGCTGTTGTTGTTGGTGTTGTTGTTGTTGTTGCCATCGTAGCAGTGGTGTCTGTGATTTCACCTGTTGAATTGGTGCCTACAATTGAGCTTAACAAAGCATTTACAGCATTTTTAACCCCTGTAATACCACGATCCACTGCAGGTTCTTTCTCAACCTCATCACATTTTATATCTTTGTCCTTTTTCTCTGATGTCTTCACAGATTTGTTGTGCATTTCCTCATATTTACTAATCTCCTCCTCCCGTCCAGCAAGATATTCAGTTACTGTATCGACAATTTTCTGCAGTTCATTCATGGTATTCATATAATCATCACTTGGTCCCCTAACTGGTGAAACATCATCTAAAACTTGAGTACTATCAGTTCTCCTTAACTCATAATAATTCTGAGACAGTTCACTGTAAGAAGAATTATACCTCCTGCTATTGTAGTAACTGTCATATTCATATTGTGAATCTTTCTCAATAAATGACACAGCATCCAAATCTTCTTCGGATCCAAGAGAAAACTGAACTTCTCCTGATCCTACTGACTCATACTCACTCCTGGTCCTCATCCTGGCTTCCTCCTTCTCCCGATAAATTGCGTAGTTCTCCAGAATGTCTTCAATATGTGTTTTTGCCCACATTCTTGTCTTGTACAACAGACTATCTTTATCTGGTTCTTGGTCTGCCTCCTGGTGATGAAGCTTCCTAATTGAAGGAATTATGGATATCTCTGGAGGAGAGGTTTCATCCTCAAAGCTTCCTGCTTCTTTATAGACCAGGTGAACCTCTTCATTTTCCACACCAGGTGTCCTAATAGAGTTTCCATCTTCATCATATTCATTAGCCTCTGAAGAAGTCTCACACTCCAGAGTCTGATAAAAATGGCTTTTCTTAGAGTCACCGGGATGGCCCATTATGCGATAAATTTCATTCTTTGTTTCATCATCATCGTCCCATGTTTTCTGCTCTGGTTCTAGAAAGTCATCTAAAAGGTTGTTGTCGAGGTTATATTTAGACTCCCACTCCTCAACACCCATACCTGAGTCAACTGGTACAATCCTTACCCCAACACTACTGTTTAGATGTCTTGTGTTCCAAAAACAGGATGCAGAAAAAGTATGCAAGAAAATTTTAAAATAAAAAGAAAAGAACGTGTTAGAAGTGGAAATGGAAGATAAAACAAACCATTAAAAAAAGTAAAGAAAAGACTCAGATAGATAGATAGATCAACTCAGACAGAAAAAGTGAGCAGAAAATAGTCTGTGCATGTTTCATCCTAAACATTTTTTACATTTTAAATTAGAAATATTGGAGAACAAATAATAAAACACTTTGTCCTCCATATTTAGCTTCTGTCTTTAATAATAGACAAAACATTTTAAATTCATTAATAATAGAAAAAGTGTTTAGTCAGCCACCAATTGTGCAAGTTCTCCCACTTAAAAAATGAGAGAGGTCTCCAATTTTCATCACAGGTACACTTCAACTATGAGAG
>JAOUQZ010000027.1:17591070-17613805 GCA_028564935.1 Neosilurus hyrtlii
ACAACTGTAACTGTGCTCTGGTGATTTCTGCTGATTTAGAGCTTAAGAGACACTGTAATCTCATTAGTTACATCATTGGGGCCTGCCTGGGAGAAGACACTGGTTTTACTGGTTGCAGTGTCACCGGAAGAGAAGACTGGTCTTACTATTTACAGTGGCACTGGAGGCTGGCATGAGAAGCAGGGTTTGTGGTATAATATGTCACTTTGTTATTAGGGGTGGAAACTGTGATCTGATTGGTTATAGTGGTTTTGGGAGTTGGAACAGACAGGAACTGTGATCTGATTGGTTATAGTGGTTTTGGGAGTTGGAACAGACAGGAACTGTGATCTGATTGGTTATAGTGCTTTTGAGATCTGGAACAGACAGGAACTGTGATCTGATTGGTTAAAGTGGTTTTGGGAGTTGGAACAGGCAGGAACTGTGATCTCATTGGTTATAGTGGTTTTGGGAGGTGGAACAGGCAGGAACTGTGATCTGATTGGTTATAGTGGTTTTGGGAATTGGAACAGACAGGAACTGTGATCTGATTGGTTATAGTGGTTTTGGGAGTTGGAACAGGCAGGAACTGTGATCTGATTGGTTATAGTGGTTTTGGGAATTGGAACAGACAGGAACTGTGATCTGATAGGTTATAGTGGTTTTGAGAGTTGGAACAGGCAGGTACTGTGATCTGATTGGTTATAGTGGTTTTGAGAGTTGGAACAGGCAGGTACTGTGATCTGATTGGTTATAGTGCTCTTGGAGCAAGAAATTTGACTGGTTATCATAGTTTGGGGGGGGCAGGAACTGTTCTGATTGACTGTATAACTGTTTGCATGGGAACTGTCATCTGATTGGTTATGGTGTGATGGGGCAGGTGTGAGATGACTGGTTATAGCAAGCTTGTTGGAGGAATTGTGATTTGATTTTGTTCTAAGAGTGTTGGGAGGGAAAACTGATCTGATTGGTTACAGTGGTGTTGAGATATTTTGTCATGGCACAATGCGTGATCCACTACTGCTCATCACTTTAAGAATACGACCCCACTGTGAAGCATGCTGGTGATAGCATCATGTGTGGAAAACTGGTCAAGATTAAGGACAAGACCAATTAAACCAATGTAGGACATTTTAAATAAAAATAAATATATAAATATTTATTCCTGCCTGCAAAAGATCTATAACAAGACAGAAAACATAAGGCACACATAAATTTATAGTGGAGCGGTTCGGAACCAAGAGCAGGCTTGACAGAGGTTTAATCAGATGACATGTAAAAGGTGAATTTGTCCTCTAAAGGCATTTTTTTAATAAAAGGGTCCAAAAAAAAAGGCCTACATGAGGCCCACAGTTACTGGAATCTCACACTCCGAGCACAGCTGGCACTGTGATGCGCGCATGCACACACACACACACACACACACACACACACACACACACTAATCTCACCCATATGTCCTGTTTCTCATTGATGGGGAAGTTGGAATATAGGTCGATCATCTCCGGAGTTCTGTATGCTGGCGTCGTGTTTCTGGTGATCTACACACACACACACACACACACACACACACACACACACACACACACACGTAAGCAAACGGATGCCTGGTGTGTTGCCATGGTTACTGTGTACTAACAAACAGAGATTAGGGTAAGTGGACTGGACTAATGGAATTAGACTGGAGGAATCAGGAAGGAAATGTAACAGAGACATAATCACTCAACATTAAACACACAAACACTCGCACTCACACACACACACACACACACACGGAATGATGAAGCTTGTTTAGCTCGCCGGTTTTCAGTCTCTGATTATCATATTACACACAATGACTAACACAAAAATATCTGTATGGTGGGATGTGCGTGTGTGTGTGTGTGTGTGTGTGTGTGCGTGTGTGTATTACCTCATCCTCCACCATGGACCTCTTGAGTGCACTCCAGCTGTAGTCAGGGTAGTGTGTGTCCGTGGTGGCGCTCCCAAAGTCACACAGCTTTATCGTCCCCTGCTGGCTGACCAACAGATTCTCAATCTGACACACACAGAATAAAGCTCATTTTCATTACGTTTCAATTTCAAACTGGCTTTATCGCAATTCGGTGCTCCGATTGGCTAATCTACTCTTAGGAAATCAGCTCATATATAGTGATCTCAGAGTCAACACAGAAAAAAAAAAAAACTATATGGTCATGACACTTGCTAAGCTAAAATATTTCCTTAAAAAAAAAAAACTTTTTTTATTTTCATGAATTAGATGTGATTTTTTTCGAAAACCAGAAGTTGCATAGCACTAACTTTCGCTAATTTAAAAAATGCACTTTTATTTATTTATTTTTCCGCATTTATAATTAAATAATTAAAAAGTGTTGCAAGATGCTGTTGTTTCTGTCCAAACCAATTCCACGAAAAGCAACAATATAAAAGTGAACCTACATGACAGTAATTTGCATTAACAGCTGTAATATAAATAAACTATATTACACTAGATACATATTTATATTTTTAAAAATTACATTCATATAATATAAAAACAAACAAAAAAAACCCCATCTCCTCTGTGTGATTTACGAACAGTAAAATCTTCAAATGGCGCAGAGTTAAAGGGGGCGGAGCCTCACCTTTAGGTCTCGGTGTATAATTGGCGGTTTCTGTTTGTGCATGTGCTGAACCGCACGACAAGACTGGTAGAAGACCTTCAGCACGGTGTCACATGACATGGGTCCCTTCAGCTCCACCTTCTTCACAAAGTCTACCAGCTGACCTAAAGGAAGTGGAGACAGGAAACAGGAAGTGGGTGCTACGGGGTTGGCGGGCTGTGCATTGTGTGTGTGTGTGTGTGTGTGTGTGTGTGTGTGTGTACCTTTACAGAGCTCAGTGAGAATGAGGAACTCGGCCTGACCCGTGTCAGACTCCTCTTTACTGATGGACGCTGCTGAGCAGAACTGAACCACGTTGGGGTGACCGGACAGCTTTTTCTACACATACACACACACACATAGCATGTGAGATTGTCATAACTTGCACAAAGTGTGTGTGTATGATTCCTGATAAGGATGAAGGTTTACCATGAAACAGACTTCCTGGATAATGGCCTTGTTCTTCTCTTCCTCATTGGACAAAAGTCTCTGTGTGTATACACACACACACACACACACACGATTACAACCACTATGTGTAAAATTTAATGTAATTACTCAAGTGTGATGAGATTAGAGTGTTTCTTGCTAAATCGTGTTGTTCAATAATAATTATTAAAGTTATTTTGTGTTTTTAAAAGCATTTCCTGTGTGAAACACACTCGTACCTTGAGAGCGTAGTCTCTGCCGTTACCCAGATCCTGAGCTTCATACACAAAAGCATATCCACCTACACACACACACACACACACACACACACACACACACACACACAATGTCATCTCCATAGATAAACAGACAGACAGACAGACCTTAGACAGGGTCAGAATTAGGAGTGTGCCAAATGACGAAATCGGATCATGAGTGATTTGTGTCCACGATCTGCCTTCACAGTGAAATCATTAGATTCGCCACATGTAGCTACACTTCACATTCTGTCTGTTGCATTTTTTTGCTCGTACAATTAACACCATCAAAGTTTTCCTCTCAGAGTATCTGTTACTTCCTTTCAAACCGTCCCTAAAGACACACAGATAAACCAATCATATGATGCCTTGGCTTTCTTTCCCCGCCCCTTTTTTCACAAGTGGAAAAATTTGACTGAAGAGCTAGTCAAAAGAGTGAGTCTCGGAAAAAAAAAAAAAAATCAGTAAGTATGGATCTTTTTTGGATGTTCCCTAGCCGACTGTGCGCAAAGCAGAGTGACCCCCACCAATTCACCCACCCCGATATAACTGCCCTTGGTGTACCTTGATCATGAAGTGCCCAAAGTATTGAAACCCTTGATGTGCCTTTTTACTGCATCAGTTTAAAAATAAATAAATAAATAAATGTAAAATAATATATAAACACACACACACACACACACACACACACACACACACTAGTTAAACCCGAACTATGTTGAAAATGTATCTGCACATGCCCAGTAGAGAGAAAGGGGGCCAATACTTCCGCAGTAGGCCTTACCTTCATACACACTACAGAACAGAGTGTACGATACACACCGCCACTGAAACATACTCCATTTTATATTTAAATTGTACATTTATTATATAGGTAGATAGGTGTGTGTGTGTGTGTGCGTGTGTGTGTGTGTGTGTGTGCGTCACAATGTGGCAATTTCTTCATTCTCCTTATTTTAGGTTGAACACTGACCCCCAACCACACATTCCACAAACATCTTCACACACCAGCCTACTGCGAACCGGAGGACAAAGACACACACACCTAACCAGGCCGTAACCATGGCAACAAGTAAATGAATAGCTGAATCAAGAGTCCTTAAAGTTTCTTGTTACAGGTGAGCACACAGAGACACACACTTAAAAAAAGCTGCTCTATGCACAACCACAATGGAGAAGGAAGTGTGTGTGTGTTCTATGTGACAAACCGTTCTCTGTTCATGAACACACTTGTGTTTCGCTAACAATGAAAACTGCAGAAACTAACACACCTCACACACAATATGAACACTGTATACACACATGCACACAGAGAGAGAGAGAGAGAGACAGAGAGAGAGAGAGACAGAGAGAGACACAGAGAGAGAGACACAGAGAGAGAGACACAGAGAGAGAGACACAGAGAGAGGTGCAGAGAGATGTATGAATGGAGAGAGACGAATGAATGGATAGAGACACAGGCCGGAGGAGAGAGATGGATAAGCAGATTAAGACGGACAGGTAGACAGAGGTGGAGAAATAAAGAGAGACAGACAGGCGGAAAGAGGTGAATGAAAAAGAGAAACAGGTCTAAAGTGTTTATCCATTTAAAACAAGAAACATGGATAGATATGGATGAACAGAAAGACACAGGAAGAGAGATGGACAAAGAGAGAGAGTGACAGACAGATATGGGTGAACAGAGAGAGACATGAGGAGATGGATAAATATATATGTGTGTATAGAGAGAGAGACAGACAGAGTGATGGATGAATGGAGAGAGAGAGAGACAGGCAGAGTGATGGATGAATGGATATAGACAGACAGGAAGAGTGATGGATGAGTGAAGAGACAGGAAGGGTGATGGATGAATGGAGAGAGAGAGAGACAGGAAGAGTGATGGATGAATGGAGAGAGAGAGACAGGAAGAGTGATGGATGAATGGAGAGAGACAGAAAGAGTGATGGATGGATGGAGAGAGAAACAGAAAGAGTGATGGATGGATGGAGAGAGAAACAGAAAGAGTGATGGATGGATGGAGAGAGAAACAGAAAGAGTGATGGATGGATGGAGAGAGAGAGACAGAAAGAGTGATTGATGGATGGAGAGAGAGAGACAGAAAGAGTGATGGATGGATGGAGAGAGAGAGAGAAAGAGTAATGGATGAATTGATCGAGAGAGAGACAGGAAGCATGATGGATGAATGGAGAGAGACAGGAAGAGTGATGGATGAATGGATAGAGAGAGACAGACAGGAAGAGTGATGGATGAGTGAAGAGACAGGAAGGGTGATGGATAAGTGAAGAGACAGGAAGGGTGATGGATGAATGAAGAGACAGGAAGAGTGATGGATGAATGAAGAGGCAGGAAGAGTGATGGATGGATGGAGAGAAAGGCAGGAAGAGTGATGGATGGATGGAGAGAGAGGCAGGAAGAGTGATGGATGAATGGAGAGAGAGGCAGGAAGAGTAATGGATGAATGGAGAAAAAGACAGGAAGAGTGATGGATAAATGAAGAGAGAGACAGGAAGCATGATGGATGAATGGAGAGACAGGAAGGGTGATGGATGAACGGATAGAGAGAGACAGACAGGAAGAGTGATGGATGAGTAAAGAGACAGGAAGGGTGATGGATGAGTGAAGAGACAGGAAGGGTGATGGATGAATAGAGAGAGACAGGAAGCATGATGGATAAATGGAGAGACAGGAAGAGTGATGGATGAAAAGAGACAGGAAGAGTTATGGATGAATAAATAGAGAGAAATAAAGACAGGAAGAGTGATGAATGAGTGGAGAGAGAGACAGGTAGAGTGATGAATGAATGGAAAGAGAGAGACAGGAAGAGTGATGGGTGAATGGAGAAAGAGACAGGAAGAGTGATAGATGGCTGGAGAGAAAGAGAAACAGGAAGAGTGATGGATGAATGAAGAGAGACAGGAAGAGTGATGGGTGAACAGAGAGAGAGACAGGAAGAGTAATGGATGGCTGGAGACAAAGAGACAGGAAAAGTGATGGATAAATAGAGAGAGAGAGAGAGAGACAGGAAAAGTGATGGGTGAATGGAGAGAGAGACAGGGAGAGTGATGGGTAAATGGAGAGAGACAGGAAAAGTGATGGATGGAGAGAGAGAGAGAGACAGGAAGAGTGATGAATAGATGGAGAGAAAGATAGGAAAAGTAATGGATGGATCGAGAGAAAGACAGTAAGAGTGATATATGAATAGAGAGAGAGACAGGAAGAGTGATAAATAAATGGATAGAGAGAGACAGGAAGAGTGATGGATGAATGGATAGTGAGAGAGGCAGGAAGCATGATGAATGAATGTAGAGAGAGAGAGAGACAGGAAGCATGATGAATGAGTGGAGAGAAAGAGAGAGGAAGAGTGATGGATGAGTAGAGAGAGAGACAGGAAGAGTGATGGATGAATGGATAGAGAAAGAGACAGGAAGAGTGATGGATGAGTGAAGAGAGAGAAAGGAAGAGTGATGGATGAATGGATAGAGAGAGACAGGAAGAATAATAGATGAATGGAGAGAGAGAGAAAAACAGAGTAATGGATGAATGGAGGGAGACAAAAAGAGTGATGGGTGAACAGAGAGAGAGAGAAAGGAAGAGTGATGGATGGCTGGAGAGAGAGAGACAGTAAGAGTGATGGATGGCTGAAGAGAGAGAGAGACAGGAAGAGTGATGGATGGCTGGAGAGAGAAAGACAGGAAGAGTGATGGGTGAATGGAGAGAGAGAGATAGAGTGATGGGTGAATGGAGAGAGACAGGAAGAGTGATGGGTGAATGGAGAGAGACAGGAAAAGTGATGGGTGAATGAAGAAAAAGACAGGAAGAGTGATGGGTGAATGTAGACAGAGAGACAGGATAAGAGATGGATGAATGGAAAGACAGAGGAATAGTGCTGGATAAATGGAAAGAGACAGGAAGAGTGATGGATAAATAGAGAGAGACAGGAAGAGTGATGGATGAATGGAGAGAGACATTAAGAGTGATGGATGGCTGGATGGAGAGACAGGAAGAGTGATGGATGGATAGCTGGAGAGAGACAGGAAAAGTGATGGATGAATGGAGAGAGAGACAGGAAGAGTGATGAATGGACGGAGAGAGAAACAGTAAGAGTGACGGATGGCTGGAGAGAGACAGGAAGAGTGATGGATGGATGGAGAGAGAGACAGTAAGAGACAGTAAGAGTGATGGATGGCTGGAGAGAGACAGGAAGAGTGATGGATGGATGGATGGATGGATGGATGGAGAGAGACAGGAAGAGTGATGGATGGATGAAGAGAGAGACAGTAAGAGACAGTAAGAGTGACGGATGGCTGGAGAGACAGGAAGAGTGATAGATGGATGGAGAGAGAAACAGTAAGAGACAGTAAGAGTGACGGATGGCTGGAGAGAGACAGGAAGAGTGATGGATGGATGGAAAGAGAGACAATAAGAGACAGTAAGAGTGACGGATGGCTGGAGAGAGACAGGAAGAGTGATGGATGGATGGATGGATGGAGAGAGACAGGAAGAGTGATGGATGGATGAAGAGAGAGACAGTAAGAGTGACGGATGGCTGGAGAGAGACAGGAAGAGTGATGGATGGATTGATGGAGAGAGAGACAGTAAGAGTGACGGATGGCTGGAGAGACAGGAAGAGTGATAGATGGATGGAGAGAGAGACAGTAGGAGACAGTAAAAGTGACGGATGGCTGGAGAGAGACAGGAAGAGTGATGGATTAATAGAGAGAGGGACAGTAAGAGACAGTAAGAGTGACGGATGGCTGGAGAGAGACAGGAAGAGTGATGGATGGATGGATGGAGAGAGAGACAGGAAGAGTGATGGGTGGACGGAGAGAGAGACAGGAAGAGTGATGGATGGCTGGAGAGAAACAGGAAGAGTGATGGATGGATGGAGAGAGACAGGAAGAGTAATGGATGGATGGAGAGAGACAGGAAGAGTGATGGATGGAGAGAGAGACAGGAAGAGTGATGGATGGCTGGAGAGAGAGACAGGAAGAGTGATGGATGGCTGGAGAGACAGACAGGAAGAGTGATGGATGGCTGAAGAGAGAGACAGGAAGAGTGATGGATGGCTGGAGAGAGAGACAGGAAGAGTGATGGATGGATGGAGAGAGAGAGACAGGAAGAGTGATGGATGGCTGGAGACAAAGAGAGACAGGAAGAGTGATGGATGGATGGAGACAAAGAGAGACAGGAAGAGTGATGGATGGCTGGAGACAGAGAGACAGGAAGAGTGATGGATGGCTGGAGACAGAGAGAGACAGAAAGAGTGATGGATGGATGGAGAGAGAGACAGGAAGAGTGATGGATGGATGGAGAGATAAACAGGAAGAGTAATGGATGGATGGAGAGAGAGACAAGAAGAGTGATGGATGGATGGAGACAGAGAGAGACAGGAAGAGTGATGGATGGCTGGAGACAGAGAGAGACAGAAAGAGTGATGGATGGATGGAGAGAGAGACAGGAAGAGTGATGGATGGATGGAGAGAGAGACAGGAAGAGTGATGGATGGATAGAAAGAGACAAGAAGAGTGATGGATGGCTGGAGACAGAGAGACAGGAAGAGTGATGGATGGATGGAGACAGAGACAAACAGGTGGACAGAAGATGAGCATATGACTGTCAGATTTCACGCATGCGCATTAACACTAGCGGTTACTGTTTACAGTAGTTTAAACAGGAGAAATAAACGGCAGGTGAAGACTGAAGCACTTTCTAACACTCGCAGTTCACTGAAATCTTTTGCAGATCATGAAAACTGGAATGAATAAACCTTTAAACCGTGACATTTCTGCATCATTAGCGCGCGCCACGGCCAAAGGTATCAGGTGACTCATCATCCGCGTCATCATACTAGCCGTGTTAGCCGATAGCTACACCAGCTAGCAAACACGAACAGGTACACTCTGTTCTTTATATTAATTACATTAATTATTGATTTAAAATGGATTTTTAAAATTCCACCAGTCCGGTGTCTATAAAGAAATGTGAAATAGGTTGGTCTGGAGGAGATAACCGGTTGAAGCAGAGCGAAGAGCTAGCATTAGCACTAGCATTAGCATTAATAAGTCTGAGCACTGAGGAAAACTCCACATCACACACAGGCGGACAGATAAAGTCGGTGATCCAGGTCTCCTCACCCTCAGCGATCACTCTCTTGATGCGGAGTTTGGTGTCTCCGAGCTCCACCACCTGACCCACAAAGTCGTGCTGGTCCCGGCTGGCAGCGGAACCGGTACCGGCCAGAAAGCCCAGAGCCGACTGGAACAGGGACATGGTGATCCGGTGCTGTGTGAAAACCACGTCCTCGGACACCCACAGCACGGCTACACCGCTACACAGCCCCCGTTCCTTGCCTTGCTGACACAAAACTAACCAACGATTCTCTTGTTTTAATTTAAACCCAGAATTCCTTTACCACTCAGCCATTTCACCACAGAAACGCAACCAGCAGGGCGCACTTCCGTGTTTTGCGTGGCTTGGTGACGTCACGACGTCTCCTCTTATAAGGAGGATTAATATTTCAGACTATTTCTTGAACAAACAATTTCATCATTTCATTTCTCAGCACAGGGCAACAACCATTCACACTCACACTCAATTTGAAACAGCCAATTCAACCTAATGTGCATGTCTTTGGATGGTGGGAGGAAACCAGAGTACCCCGAGGAAACCCATACAAGCTCCATAAACCTCATGCAGAAACGCCCTCCTCAAGCCGGGGACTCGAACCCAAAACATTCTTGCTATGAGGCAGATGTGCTGACCACTACGTCACCATGCCGCACTAACAAACCACTGTATAAGTAATGTAACAGCTCATAAATAAAGATGACTGGAGCGTAAATAATTAATGTGTACCTTTTTTATTTAAAGGTAGCCTACTGTATATGTCTTTGGGAGGAAACCCACACAAACATGCAAACTTCATACAGCAACACCCGAGCCAAGGACTTGAACCCAGGACCTTCTTGCTGTGAGGCGGACATGCTAACCACTACACCAGGGTCATTCAAGCATTCATTAATTTTCTGTACCGCTTAATTCTAGTTAGGATCGCGGGGATGCTGGCGCCCATCTCAGCCGACTCTGGGCGAGGGCAGAGTACACCCTAAACAGCTCGCTGGGCCATCGCAGGGTAGAAACACGCTGATGGCTATGCAGCCTCCTCTTGACGAAAATCAGCAATGGTTCTTTTACATTCCTCTCACCATAGTCATTTCACCGTAATTTATTATTTTCTCTCCTGCCCCTAAATTTTAAGGTTGTATTTTTCTCCAGGCCTGTAGTCAGTGTAAATATGAATACGTAGGGCATATTTTTACAAATTAACCAAAATTAACCCTTCTGCACCCCTCAACCCTTCTCCTTTATTTTACCCTTGTTACCAAGGTCCCCTAAGGTTAGTCCCTTAAAGTCAGTGCTGTTATCAAACTGTTACCAAACCATTGCTGAAAAACTAACACCTCCCTCAGTTCCTCACTTGGCCAGTAGGTAGGTCCCACTCTTGACATTGAAGGGAATGTACAAAATGGCAGCCAGGGGAGCTGATCTGTTCAACATGGTAAGTTTCACAGATACAGTAGTGAGCAGTGAAGAGTATACTCCACCACTTTTGTCTAAAAGGGCTCCTAAAGAAAACAAGTATAGTAGTGAGAACTAAAAAAGTATGGATAATAAATAAAAACACTGAAAACAGCAATTTTTCAGAAAAATAGAGAAACATATATATATTTTTTTTACTTTTGCATAGCATGAATGTGGTTAAAAAGGTTTAGGTTTAGAAAGGTTTAAATACTGTGATCAAAGTAAAGGGTGGCCTCATTAAACATTGATATTTTTTTTTATTAAAAAAGAGACTGTTATTTTTGTTATTACTATATATTGTTTGTTTACTTATTGTCATCAATATGATCCAATATTATATGAAATAAATACTCGAATAGTACCTGGTTTCTGATTTATCTTCATTTTGTTAAGTGTATAATCATCACTGCATCACTGTATTTTTTCATTTCTTCACTCGCTAAACCGAGTGAGATTAAACTGTGAATTGAGTCGGCCTACAGTGTGTATTATTTGGAATACACCATTCGAAAGTCATGATGCCATGCATTGTTGTTGCGGTTTGTCTGATGGTTGACTTCATTCATGCCACTTATCTGATTTCAGTGCAAGAATGTCACCTCAAGGCATTTCAACCGTATGGTGTATGGTATGGATGAGAGTTGGACAGGCTTGTGGGTTCGCTGAATTGGATGTTTTTTCCTGCAGTGTTGAAAAAAGTTAATTGCATTTGCACTAATGCACCTGTAGAGCTCTTTATTCACTTGCTGTCTGCCTTAAGGAATTTGGGTGCTTGAAGTTTTTGTTCAGGCTTCTGTTTGTATTTTCTACATATAAAATATACATATAAATGACTGAAGGGCTAGTCTTCTAGGTGTTGTAACAACACTGACAATTAGTTGGCCTGTCAGTACTGGTATTGAAGCATTTATGAGTTTTATTAAAATCCAACATTGCCATTCAGAAGGACGTGACAGATATTCTTTCTACCATGTGATTTTAATCATTTTGTCTATTGATTCCTGCTGTAATTCTTTTTCTCGGTTTACAAGTTTAATGTTCCAGTTAAAGGTTAATACATTTTACGTTAACACTTATTCCTGGATTTTGTCATTTATTAAGGAGAAGTTAATGCAATTTGTGAATTAGCACATGAAAGGGACATATTTCATGCCTGTAGGCCATCAGCATCCTACAAAAAACCTTTAAGTTTACAAAATATTGTCACGAATGACATGCAGTAACAGCACTGGCAGGTTTTCTGAGCTGGGGAATATTACATTTTCTTTCCATATGTCAATAGTAATTGATGTTTAGGTCAAAAATTGTAAACTAAGTTTTATCATTTTGCTGTATGGGAAAATTATGGATTACTGGGAAATGACCTGCGACCGTGCCGCCAACCACAATCATGTTTATTAAAGCCGTTAAAGCTTTTCCACCAGAAGATTTATTATTGAATCTTACTCATATTTTGTTTATTAAGCACAAACAATAATAAGGAGAAAAAGATGTTCTTTCAGTTCTGAAATTCTCCAATTTATAAAATTAGTCTTACACTGAAGCTACAGCACCACTGTAACTAACAAATCATAGATTTTAGTCTCACCTGGACCTTTTGCTGAAATGTATGATGTCACACAGACTTCATGAACACTGATTTGTTTGTTTACCATCTAAATTATCTCCAATACATACATATGATCATTCAGTCGTGCAGCTCTTACAGTTATTCACTCTGAGAAGTGAAAGCACAAGACACAAATGTGTGTTAAAATGTTTTTAACATTTATTTTATTTTATTTTCTATAAAAGAGAGAGAGTGAGAGACAGAGGAGAGATACAGTGGATATAATGTAATATGCATATGGTTATATGAAGAATAAAAGAAAATCCTTATAAAATCCTGGAAGCAGTTGAATTCTGCAGAGAATAAAGCATGAGGGTTTACAGTGCTCAGAAACATGACATTAACAGTATAGTATAAGGACAGGGGACAGTCCAAAGAGACTCACTCACTCTATCACCAACACACGTCTCCAGGCATTGTTACGGCACCAAATATTAAACCTGGAGCAATACTGAAAATCACTTAACAAAATTATCATCAACACTTTTAGGAAATTACAGAATTTAAAATAATTCCCCCCTAACACACTGACAGCATTAAAACTGTACAAACGCTGACAGTCACATGGCGCCAGAACGAATGTTGACTGGAGAGGATGTACGTACATTCAAAACACACCGACCGTGATACCTGCTGGACCATCACGGACATCTCCGCTCACTCAGCACTGACGCACTGACGTTAGTGACAGTCCCATTCCCCTGCTGATTATTTACATCTCCAAGCACGACCAAACTTCTCCATCAGTTTCAATATGCTTGTTTACAACGGTTCATTGTCGACAGAATCTCCAAGTAAATACTGCTTTCATACAGAGCGCAAGGCTGCTTTCACACGGGGTGTTTTTAGGGAAACTTGTGTGAAAGCAGCATTGAATGTTGAAGTAGTGGAGGAATGGGACAGGACATTTGTAAGTAGTGAACACTAAAGATGGGTTCAAGAGTTGAATCACTCTGTTAGAGCTAATCTGGAGGATCTACATTCATTGGCTGATTAATAAGGAACACGATCCGATCCGAATAAACTGTTCACTGGAACGGGAAACAGAAAACACAGGCCAGAGCATCGCCAGCATGGAGCACAGTCCGCCACTCATCTCTTATCTACTGTATGAAAGAATAAACTGAAACTAAATGGTCTTAGACCGGAATAAACCGGACTGATCTGAACTGGGGGCGCTCTGGCCTGCATGGTACTAGGAATTTTCTGAAATATTAATGAAGACTGGACTAAAGAGCTGGGGTGTACTGGTGTGTGAGAGTCTAGGAATCGGATAATTAATTGGTTTGTGCATCAAAAATTTAGCAAAGTGTTGTTTGTTTGTTTTTTTACAATTAAAAACATTCAGAATTATAAAATAAATGGCGAAGCAGCATAACAACTTTAGCAGAAATTTGAATAAAGACTCCTGTGTGTTGGAGGTGAAGTGACAGTCCACGATGCAGGGTGAGGTAGTGAATCATGGCTGTTTCCATTCTGACTCAATACACACTTTTTGCTCCACTGTATTAAAGGCAGCATGTGAATTTATGCTCTCGTGACAGTGGTGATGAACTACCCCTCTATCCGGCTGGATGGAAGAGCGGGATCGGGATTCCGAAAGAGCTACACTGAACAGCTCGTAAAACCACCACACCATTACACACAACGTGTTCGAGAATCTGTGGTGCTTTATTATTTAGTTTTTTGGAAAAGCCAAAGTCACGCCGCAGTGAGAAAAGCAGACTAAGTGCAGATAATACAAAATACCGTTGCTTTCCTTTTGCCGAGCTGATTAGCTAAAACCATTGTGATGTGTGAGGGAGATTATATAAACATCAGAGTTCTTTGGTACTTCTCTCTCCCAGAAAGAAGGGAAAGTGAACTAAAGTGGCCAACAATAAACGAAAACAATGAAATCCATGCAAAACTTGGCATGAACTTAGCATGACTAGTGCTAAGTCACTTCTGATTAGCATGGATACGTTTACAACGGAGATAATCAGAATTCATTTTCTTTATCTTCATCTGATGCTCAGTGAATGGGACAGGTTAGCAAAATTTTAGTGCCTTGCTAATCCCTAATACTAATAAATAAAATTTTAAATAAAAAAAAATGGATGTATTTAATAAACAGTACTACATTTAGTCAGTTGATTTCCAAACAATTGCACAAATAGGAAAAAGGCAGAAAGTTTGCTTGTCTTTAAAAAGCCAGTTAGCAAAAATTCTAACGTGTCTCACAACAATCATAAAAACTAGAATACTATTTTTGTAATTTCTTCCTCTCGTGCTCTTATTATCTTATTAAACTGCCAGATCTGACACCTTAACAGAGATCAGGCTTTGCTAATCGA
This sequence comes from Neosilurus hyrtlii, assembly GCA_028564935.1. Taxonomy (NCBI): domain Eukaryota; kingdom Metazoa; phylum Chordata; class Actinopteri; order Siluriformes; family Plotosidae; genus Neosilurus; species Neosilurus hyrtlii. Next base: position 17,605,904 of record JAOUQZ010000027.1, read on the forward strand.
CAAACGGCGCGATGGAGAGGCTTGTAACACTAATATATGAAGTTGTAAATAGTAGCTTAGCTAACAGCTCTTTGTTTTGTGTGTGTGTGTGTGTGTGTGTGTGTGCGTGTGAGACTGTCTGTCTGTCAATGGAAAGCAACAGCGTTTGGTTTGAAATAGAACCAATAAAAACACCCAAACATTCTGTTTTTAATAAACATAAGGACTTATTGCTTCTTCTTATCAGATGTCTTCAAGGGAAACCGGAAACATCTTCAGCTGAATTTTGGTGACAGTTGTTAAGGCACATGTGAAGTAAATGTTTTGGCACTTTATATAATTAACTCCAGTGATGGTTTCCATTTTTAAAAGACTATAAATTCAACAATCAGCTTAAACAATGCTTCTAGGTAAACAGATTTAATTCCCATTTTAAAAAAAAATTTATACACTGCCCCCTATTGGTGTAGCAGCCAAGTTTACACTAATATACTGTTACTGTAGTTTGTCATTATTGCTTCATAAACTAAATTAAATTGATGTTTCATTTTTACAGAAACTCTGTTACAAGAACTGATGCCACAATGGCAAGTAATGAGGACCTGTAAAATTTTATAACTCTATTATCGCAAACACAAGCTCCAAATCTGCAAGGATGCACATCAGTGCAAAGGCGTATCCATTTGTTTGGATGTAAGCTAGCATGCACGGCTGATGTCACAACAGTGTGACTGATGGACTGCGGGAAATTGCCAAAGGTTGTTTTATTTTCTCACATTTTTATCACTTTAGAATGGAACTTGATTAAATTCAAACAATCTTTAACCCTAATCATCTACGAACTTTATGTGTATCCAGAGGAAGAGGATTAAAAACTACAACCACTAAGGGGCAGGTCAGTGCTGAAACAACTGGAAAATGCACGTCTCCTCGAGAATATGGCGTGAATATCAGTATGATCACAATAATATCAAAGCAATTTCTGTGTAAAACTGAGAACCATGTTGCACTTGTCGTAATCTTGTGCGTGCAGTTAAGAGTGTATATCATCCCTGTTTGGCTGCTTTGTAATATGAATTGTAGCACATCAGGTAATCTGTTGTACCTTCCTGTAATCTAAAAAATACAATTTATTGGCATAGAGATCATTCCGTTCCTCTTAAAAACAAGACTCTTTACTCCTCCCCGAGTCCTAGGCACTTTGAGAATTATTATTGCTATATTATTGCTTCCTTTCAGTCCTACTGAGAAACTGAAATGGGATGGATGAGGAATTTAGATTTGTGAAAACCAAGCATCCATCGTTTCCACTCGGGAAGAGCTACAACAGCAAAGACACATGGGGGACGGCTCTATGTTCCGACAGCCTACTCAAATAAGATAATTGCTTAAATTAGTTGGGCACCCTACTCAGTTCGGTTAGGACAGGGTGAAGGCTGTCCGACCAATGGGCTGTCAGGATATAGGGCTGTAACGCTAGCATGCATACCGCAGTCTTATTCCTGATTAAACACTGAAAATATTCATTTAAAAAATCTTTAATCTTTACTCATAAATGTTTATTGAAACCAAAAATATTATAATATAAAATAGTTTTTTTTAGACTTGACTACGTGAACACAACAGGAGCTGTGGTTCCTAGCTGTAAATAATCTCGTCCAAGCTAGTTAAGAGTGTACAAATTAGGCTTATTACATCACCCTGAGTTTATTAGTTAATGTACATCAACATTTCATTCGCATTTCAGTTCTCTGAATGATCGGGGCACTTTGTGCCACTTTGTTTTGGTACGCTAATGCTAGTCTGTCACAAACACACTGTGCATGCTTCGCTAGCTCACCTTGAGGGGGACACCCAAACTGTACATGATAATATAAGTGCTACTTTTCATTAATGATAGATTATATGTACAATATATTAAAAAAATAACTTTATGTGAGTTCTAATTTTCATAACTAATCTATAAACATATGCTAGCTAGCATGGAAGTCTCACTTTGCTAACTAGCACATTAAGGAATAGATTTTTACAAAATATATTTCTATTGGTACTTTTTTTTTATATCTTTTTGTTCAAGTTTTAAAAGTTTATCAAATACACATGAAGAAAACTTGTTGGAACAATATCAGCCTACAGCAGTTGGCTGTAAAAATGAGTGCAAACGTGGCTAAATTCTTAATTAGCATAAACTAGTTATCCTGCAGTTGTGTGCTAGCTGACAGCTTGAGGATTAGCTGAATTTATTTTGTCTGAAGCTGCCCTCATTCTTCTTTAACTGACATGATTTGCTTCAAAACTGATTTTTTTCACCTATACATGATGTTATTGTGTCTGATTTAGATACGCGAGCCTGTATTTCAGACTCTTCTGATGCCCCTGTGTTGGTTGCTCATCCCGAGTGAAAGTGAAGAATGTCTTAAGACAGGAAGTGCTTAAATAATTTGTTAAAATAACGGGAAAATTTTTTAAAAACAAAACTGAGACCTTTAGCCTGAGCTTGTGAGTTTTTTTTAGAAAACACACACACGCTGCTGGCCTGGATGAAGTTAAACTAACGCCAACCCAGTAGGGCTGCACTCACATAGATCACACACACGCACCTCTGTCTTGCTAAAGGCTACGTAACACTTAACAATACATTCAAAGTGGATGTGATTGTTAGATGTTTCTGTAGAGTATGAGGTGTGTGTCCACTCTGTCTGCACTGATTCTCTCACACACACACACACGCTTGGTGCGCATTGTGTCCTGAGTTTGTATCGCTTCACCTCCGAGCGACCTGTCAGATGAATCGATGCAAGTGAGTTCTGATTTTCCCCTTGCTTCAATACACATCCACGAATAAAGGGATTACGGGAAGTGTGTTCAGAGGATTGGGACGTTCCACCATCCCAAGTTTCCCTCCATCATCTTCACCTGCTTGCATCACAGCATTCTGACTTTATGTCTCCACCCCTAAAGTTGTTTGTCTCTCTCATTCAGAGAAACATGTACTGGTTGTCAATGGCTCTCTTGCGCCCCCTGTCCAGAGGTTCCAGCTCATATTCCGAGTCCCGGCTGTGCAGGAGTGGCGGGAGTGGGTTTGGATGGCGGAGGAGAGTCCTACGGCCCACTGATTCGCTGCGCCGGATGTGGGAGGTGTCAGAGGTGGGTCCTGGGGTGTTGTGTGGAGAGTGGGTAAGGCCAGATGAAGCTCCGAGGGCTGGGGTGATGGGGGCAGACGCTTCAAGGCCCCAGTGAGCCAGGCAAGGATCTGAGCTACAGCGGGAGAATGGAACAAGAACTGGAGAACCCACTGAGGAACATGCAGCTGGAAAACAAACACACACACACACACACACACACACACACACACACAGTTATGAATGTCATTATGATTGTTGCATATTTGTCTTTGGAGACTAAAGTAAGTAAAAGTTTGTAAGTAAGCATAGTAACGTGTGTGCGTGTATGTATGTGTGTGGTGTGTGTGTGTATGTGTGAGAGAGAGAAAAACAGAATAACAGATTATTTAATAAAGATAAGAATATTAAAATCAGGTGTAATATCTTTTAATGTTTTCCTACAATTTAAAATATGCAACTAACCGCCAGAGGTGGTGGGTGTGGCCAGCACATAATTGGCCAATAGGACTTCACACGCTGGTCCACACTCAAGCGGAATAGGACAGACACGGAAGTGAGAGAGCATATCAACTACGGAGGAGAAACGCAGGTGCTGGACCCGACACTGACCCCATTCAGTCAGAGACAGACGCAGATGCTTAGAGAGAGAGAGAGAGAGAGAGAGAGAGAGAGAGAGAGAGAGAGACAGGGTAATGAGTGAGACAGGGAAAAGGAGAGACAGAAAAGGGGAGTGAGAGAGATAGAAGGGGAGAGGGAGAGAGAGAGAGAGAAAGAGAGGGTAATGAGTAAGTCAGGGAAAAGGAGAGACAGAAAAGGGGAGTGAGAGAGAGAGATAGAAGGGGAGAGAGAGAGAGAGAGAGAAGGGGAGAGAGAGAGAGAAAGAGAGGGTAATGAGTGAGACAGGGAAAAGGAGAGACAGAAAAGGGGAGTGAGAGAGAGAGAGAGAAGGGGAGAGAGAGAGAGAGAGAGAGAGAAGGGGAGAGAGAGAAAGAAAGAGAGGGTAATGAGTGAGACAGGGAAAAGGAGAGACAGAAAATGGGAGTGAGAGAGAGAGAGAGAGAGAGAGAGAGAGAAGGGGGGAGAGAGAGAGAGTGAGAAGGAAGGAAAGGGAAAGAGACAGGGAGAAAGAATGAGAGAGATGTTACTATCATGAATAAATAAAAATTGGGGGCGGGGGGCAATTTAATTATAGAGCACAGAATGAAGAAGATGATGATATTTACCTTGGCTCGACCCTGGTAGTTGAAGGTAAGGACATAGTCTCCCCTTCGTGTCTCACTCTGTCTCACCAGGAAGTTGCCGTGACCTCTGACCCCTGCATGCTGCACAAGGTACGCGGCACGTACACGAGAGATCGGCCCATGGAACCATGGGTAGGAGGACAGAAAGTGATCTGTCTTGTGGTACACCTGCTCTGGCAGCGTGAAACTCGGCGAACCTGGAGATCAATCATAATGTATTACACACTCACATGGATACTTTATTACAGGAGAAAGGAATAAACCCTTGTGTGTGTGTGTGTGTGTGTGTGTGTGTGTGTGTGTGTTCTTACAGGAACATAATCAACTGCAATCTGTTGAGAAGAAGCTGCTGTTATAATGCATAAGAGTTAGTTCAAGTAACCCACTGATTTAATGTTGACTTGCTTTTATATACTGTATTTGTGCATAACAGCACCACCTGGAGGCCAATTTAATACAGCATCACTAACCTAGTACTTTGTATACACTAAATTAAATTCTAATGTTGTGAAATCGGCCCTGCGATGGCCTGGCGAGCTGTCCAGGGTGTACCCCGCCCTCGCCCAGAGTCGGCTGAGATGGGCGCCAGCCTCCCGCGACCCTAAGTAGGAATAAGCGGTTCAGAAGATGAATGAATGAATGAATGAATGAATGTTGTGAAATCATCAAACATGCACTGCTGCAAGAAATACTGGCCGGTGGTGATAGTGGTTAGGCTGTGGGTGGTGAGAAGTGGGGGGTTCGAATCCCTGTAAGACCCCCACCATGCTAAAGCCCCTGGGCAAGGTCTTAACCACAAGTGTGCCTCTGTCCACCCAGCACGGTACCAGTAAAATACTTGGACAGTAACCTGCGATGGACTAGCATCCCATCCACGAGGAGTTGCAGTCCTAATCACGTCATACCATGGAACCCGGGATAAGCTCCGGCTCTGATGAACCATTAGGTTTGGGTGTAAAATGTTCAACAGACTTTACACAGTGTGTTTCAACTATTGTGTTTAACACTTTGGCAGAAATGTCATGTCCAATATTCAGAAATAACAATGATTTACACATTTAAAGGGGCTACAGATAACAGAGACCAGTCAAGTGTTAGATGTTATATTTATAAACTCAATATGTTGTGAACACAAACCCACAATATCAGCATCAGCCAGACTTTATTCATTCCACTTGTTCAAAGGAATCGATTCGTTCATGAATCAGTCCTCAGAAGCTTCCTTTTAACCCTGTGTGTGTGTGTGTGTGTGTGTGTGTGTGTAAGAGAGAGAGAGAGAGACTCACCCGGGCTGCTGGACTCAATGCTCCCTCTCGCTGCAGCTACAGGATCAGTGTCAGGAAAACAGTGCAGCTCTGCATCCACAATGTCCGGCCTACACACACACAAATAGAAAATAATTTATAAAAAGAATGAAGTGCTGAAACAGAGAGGGGGGGGGGGGGGGGGGAGGGGGGGGGGGGGGAAGAGAGACAGAGAGAGAGAGAGTCCTGGCTGTAGAGGAAGTTACAGAGCATAAAGGCGTTTGGGTCGAGTCAGGAAGTGCGTCTTGTGATTCTGGGAAAAGCAAAATGTTACTGTATGTCATGCAGAGAGACAGATAGAGAAACAGAAAGTGCGACAGACAGATTAAAACAGAAAGAGTGCCACATGTAGAGAATATGGAGCGGGACACATGGGATGAGAACAAAAAGAGTAAGACAGAGAACGAGACTAAAAGACTAACAAAGCGAGAAAGACAACAGAAGTGAGTCACACAGAGGGCGCGACAAAGACAAAGAGATAGAGACAGATGGACGGACAGACAGACAGACCGAGATACCGAAATACAGCAAGTGAGAAAGTAATGACAATCAGAGTAAGACAGAGAGTAAGATATTAAGAGAGTGGGATGGAGAGTGAGGTAGACTAAGACAAAGAGAGTAAGATGCCAAGAGAGTGAGAAAGTATACCAGTGTGACAGAGACATGGAAAGTAAAATGAACACAGAGTGACACAGAATGAGATGAAAAGAGGCCGATACAACAGAGTGAAAGACAGACAGAGAGAGAGAGAGTAGGAAAGGAAGAGGAAAAGACAGAAAGGGAAAGAGTAAAATAGACGGTGAGGGAGACAGACAATAAGGCAGAGTAAGACAAAGAGTAAGAAAAAGTAAGACGAGCAGACACAGATAGAAAGTGAGACAGAGTAAAAACAAAGAAAGAAAAATAGAGAGCAAGACAGATAGTGTAGGACAGAGTAAGACAGAAATTGAGAACAGCGGTGGGACAGCGAGAGTAAGACCGAGAGAGTGAGAAAGGTGAAATATGCTGAGTAGAGAGCTTGAAATTCTCAGAATAGGGAACATTTTTTCTTAGTGAACTTATAATGTGCGTGTGTGTGTGTGTGTGTGTGTGTGTGTTACATCACACCAAACCACAGTATAAACTTTCAATTTGATTTTAATCTATTATATGCATTACAGTGGATTGAATTTGGTGGATTGAATGGGTGTGTGTGTGTGTGAAAGAGAGAGAGAGAGAGAGAGAGAATAACGTTGGTGTTAAGAAATAATATTCCAGATGCAGTAGTTAAATGTGAATAAAGTGTTAATAAAGATATTCAAGAGATGTTGCTGTGGTAAATGTACATCTTACTGAGCTGTAAACTGACTGATGTGACTGTACAGGACACAATACTGCTGTTATCTTTAATATAAAGTGGGTTGAAACACCTCAAAATGCTCTTTACAGGTTAACATGCAAAACCCATGCTGCCATAGAGTCGCTTATCTGGTACTTCACTACATCATAAAATCGATCTTTTATCTAGAACCTGTTGTGAGCGGCCCTCACCTTCCACTAGATTTTATCATGAGGTAAAGCCTCACCTTATTCAGGAACGTGTTTCTTAATTGTAGATTTTGACAATCATAAGCCTGCCCCCTTGGTGTTCCTGATATGTCTGGATGTTGTGAATAGGTTGGATCATCCAGTTTAGCTGTCTCCGTGGCCACTCCGAAACTTTCTGTTGTCCCTATGATAGGAGTGTTTACTTTTTCAGCCTCAATGATCTCCCTTACTTGAATTGACATGCTTTGGAACCCAGTGAGATTTTCCAATGTAAATTCAACACTTGGAATCAATTCTAGACCTTTTATCTCACTATCTTGTGATAAAATAATAAAGAAACAGGCCATAAAATGCTATGAAACAGCTTATCAGTCAACTGTCCAATTACTTTTGAGACTCTGATAATGGGGGACTCTGTTTAGAAATGGTTGTAATTCCTAAATGGTTAATACAATATTTTTGTTAAACCCCTAAAATTACAGCTCAAAGTCTACACTATATATACATCTTGTGTGTGTGTGTGTGCGTGTGCGTGTGTGTGTGTGTGTGTGTGTTTCTGTGTTTATTTGTGAAGACATTTCTCAGAATTCTAGACATCTGCAGAAATGCAAAAGGTCCTGAGATTTCCCTACTGAGAAAACCCACTCACTTCCTCTTACACACACACACACACACACACACACACACACACACACACACACACACACACACACACACACACACACA
>JAOUQZ010000027.1:17637577-17648584 GCA_028564935.1 Neosilurus hyrtlii
ACACACACACACACTACACACAAACACACTCACACACGCACGCACACACACACTACACACAAACACACTCACACACAAACACACTCACACACACACACACAAACACACTCACACACTCACACACAAACACACACACACACACACACAAACACACTCACACACACACATTCAAACACACTCACACACACACACACACATACACACACACTATAATACACACACAGTTCTTGTAATCAGTTTTATTAAGTAAATACAGTACACATACTTTTTCATTTTATTTTTTAGTTAATTATTTTATTAGTCGGTGTAGTTTGTAAATGACAGACTGGTGCCACTGAACACCAAGAGCATTCACTGTACAGTTTTAATTTTAACGTTGACCAGAAGCAGCACACACACACACACACACACACACACACACACACACACACACACACACACAGCTTATTGCGTGTAGTGATGAATATGAGTGTATTGTGCTTTACTCCTCTGTAGTACTCAGTGTTCTGCCCTGGAGTGTGATGATGATGATGATCTTTCTCTCTTTCTCTCTCTCTCTCACACACACACACACACACACACAGACGGAAAGTTGTGCGGAGCAGTCAGAAAAGTGTTTTTTTTTTTTTTGCAGTTACACAGCGCCACCTGCAGCTCATCCTCTCTCCACCAGCACGTTCTGATTGATCAGAGGGTGTTGACGCATGCTCAGTAACAGCATCTCTGACAGTAGTGCAGGTTTATACTATATATAATTAATGCCCTTGTTCTGTTATAGTTTCCATAGTAACAGCTCATTCATACAGTGCTCACTTGCACATACATAAGGAAGGAGTCTCCAGTGTCAGAAAGTTTTCATCGGAGTTTTATGTGATAAATGTTTACGTGATAGCGGTATCTCTGCCCCATCAGTGTTGACGCATTTATTGCAGCTGTTGATCTTTTGCACCCAAGCCTACCGACTCATCAGGCTGGAGCTAATGGCGATTTCTTTAATGTGAGGCGATTAGGATGGGACTCCTCCTGGATGGGCCGCTAGTCCATCACAGGTTACCCTTTTTTACTGCAGAGGCGCAGTTGTAGTTGAGACTTTCCCCAGGGTTCTTAGGGTCTGATGGGATTTGAACTCAAATGACCTCTTGATCATGAGCCCAGCCCCATAACCACTACAGCAGCGGCCCTACTGTTCACTGAAACAGTGCCTGTTTCATGGTTTCTGATTTTACAACACACACATTCACAGTAAAACCCCATCATCAGATGTTTATTGGAAAACGTGGTTTATTATTAGTGTACACAATCATTATACAGAGACATGGAACAAAATCACAGATTGGTTTAAAAACATTTCTGACAGATCTCAGTTTTATAAATCATTAGTGGTTAAACTGTTGAAAGTCCGGTATATGTTCAGATTTCTGTAGTGATCCGAAGTTTTCGCTCCTCTGCTCCGTCTACATGCATGTTATAATCTTTATAATTGATCAGAACACACGTACACCACTGCACTGCTGAGTTCTGGATCCTGAGTGGCCAGAAGGTGTTGATTATTGTTCTATCACAGCAGCTCTAAGAGTAGTGCAGGTTTATTAATAATCAATGTGCATTTTCGTTTCCATAATAACTGAATCACAGGGGGGCTTGAACATGGAACCCTCCATGATAATAAACAGGTTAATGGAAGGACTGTCCAGTGTTAGCGCTCTGTAACCGCCAGAGATGCGAGAGAGGAAACGAGTGTTATAATGCTGTGAGAATGTAAGACGAAAAATATAATATGAGATGAATATAAAGTACGGGTCGTTCTTTAATGCATGTAACCCGGCCGTGGTGTAAGAGGAATAAAACACTCCACGTTGGGCAGTTTTAGGAAAATTACTTCTAACAGGAAGCTGATTGTTTTATTCCTGCCCTAATTTTTTAATTCAGATTTTAAAAAACTGGATAAAAAGCAAAGGCTGAATAATTAAATGCAAAAACCTACATGATGTCATAGGACACGAGTGTCAAACTCAAGGCCCGCCAACTCATTTTATGTGGCCAGCGAGAGGTTTTAAAGAATATGATTATCGTACATTCTTTGCATCGACCATTACCATGAAACCTAATTCATCATCCTTCCACTAGGTGGCAGCAGCCTATTACAAGTAAACAGCTAGCAAATTCATGACTCATGCAAGATTGCATGCTGGCTGGTCACTAAGCGTTGTCAGAAAACTCAAGTGACTAAAGGAAAAGAGGACGAATACCTAAAACAATCATTTTGCCATGCAGATTTCAGGGTTGCCCTTTAAGAAGAGATGTTCCATGATTATTCTGCCATCGACCACCTTTAAATTTAGTGATGTGGCCCTGAGTGAAAATGAGTTTGACACCCCTGTCCTAGAGGACACGGATACAGAAGATTACATCATAAATGATATAGGAATGTAGATTAGTGAGCTCCTACGCGGAGCTTCTGTAAATGCGCAGAACATTTCTCCCAAACTAAAAAAGTGCACGTGTGTTTTTACTGTTTTATTTATTTCAGAAACAATGTCGAGTACCGTGTGTTTGTTAAAACATTTCAAACCTTTTCATTTTAGACTCTTGGCGAGAGGAGTAAACCGACTAGCTGTGCTAGCTAGTCAAACGAACCATGGAAACAATTTCATAAAAGTAAAGTGTTACTCGTAAGACTCAAAGTGAAAAACATTCTGTCCCGATTATAACAAAAATATTCAGCTAAAGACCAGCTCCAGCTCGCTACAGCGTTAAACACACTATTATTATTATTATTATTATTATTAAACGTAAATAAAAACCTTTATTCATACTGAGAAACAAATCTTTTAGCACCGGCACATTTTCCAGAAAGATTCCACTTCGATCTTGCTGTTAAAAATAGCCACACAGTAACTAACAGTTCTCAGGGGGGTGGAGCTAACAGCACCCTTCATCACTGATTGGTGCAGCACCAGTTATCCAATCCTTCTGATAGAGCTTCCACTTAAAAGGAGATTAATTACTTCATAAAACTTTATTCATAAATCTGATAACAGGAAGCTGCAGGAGATATGAGTTACACGCCGGCTGTTATATTTCACCGTGTATCATAATGATGGGCAGGTTCGCTTTTTATTACTGTGCGGTTAAAAAAAAAAAAAGATAGAAATAAAAGGCACTGAATTAATGACACCTCATCCAGAGGTTTCCTCCTCACTCTGTGATTAAAATCCCTTTACTAAAATATTAATAATAATAAAAAAAATATAAAACATTTGAATCTCCTCTGTGTGTATAAAAGGAGGGAGATAAACAAGATACAAGATTAAAGACAAGGAGTATAAAAGGTAATGACGCTGATGATAACCATCTCAGACATAGAAAGAGAAGATAATGATGATGATGATGATGGATGAAGGAAAAAATACAAGTAGAAGGAAAGGGAGAAAAAGATGATGATGATGATGATGATGATGATGATTAAGAACTAGAAGACAGTGGAGGAGAAAAAGAATAAGCAGAAGAAGAGGATGATGATGATGAAGGAGGAAAAGAACTAGAAGACAGTGGAGGAGAAAAAGGAGAAAAAGAATAAGCAGAAGAAGAGGATGATGATGATGAAGGAGGAAAAGAACTAGAAGACAGTGGGGAAGGAGAATAAAACGAAGAAGAAGGTCATGATGGAGTACAAGAACAATGGAGAAGATGAAGACAAAGAAAAAGTACAAGACAGTGAAGAAGAAGAAGAAAACCCAGAAGTAGGAGTAGTAGAAGAAAATAAAGAAGGAAGAGAAGAAGGAAGAGGATGATGGATAAAAAAAAGAACAATCTAGAAGGAGAGGTAGTAGAAGAAGATGATGAGGAAGGAGAAAAAGAAGAACTGGAAGGCAGTGGAGAAGGAGGAGGAGATGAAAAACTAAAAGGAGGAGAAGAAGAAGAGGAGGAAAATGATAATGATGGAGAACAAGAAGACCTAGAAAACAATGAAGCAGGAGAAGAAATGAAAGAAGGCAGGATGGTGAAGCAGTGGGATCTTCAGTCTCAGACAAGGAGACGAGTGTGCTGAGAGACGACGTTAATAATTAACACCATAAACTTCCTTTTCTTCCGTAAGTCTCGACGGCGTCGTGGCGAATCTGGAACAGCTTAATTCCGGGTTTATTTATGTTTCTACGCTGAATATGTACGCCCACATTCCACTCCTCATCTCAGCAAACTGCGCCTCTCTTGCTGGTGTTATTAAAGCGCCACGCCCTCTCATATGCTCCGCCTCTTCCCAAGTAACTGCGGTAACAGTACGATGTGGATCATTAATGTATTATATCTCTGATTATCGTCTCGGCTCTGAGACACACTTCCTGCTATTGACTCTGTAGCCACTCACTGCGGATCTGAGCCACCTCCTTCCCATACCAGTCGTGGAGCTTAGAGAAACAGGTGGTCCCTGGAGACACACCCACCTCTCCCTGAGCCACACCCATTTCAGGAGGGCTTTTCCTGCGCGGAGGAATGGGGGGAGGACGCCCCCTGTTGCCACTCTCGCCCTCCCAGGCCACCCCATTAGCAGCTGAAGGTTTGTTCCAGGAGGCACTGTTTTCTCTTCCCAGAACTCCCAGCTCTTCATTCTGTGATGGTTCGTTCCAGGAAATCCCGTTCTCCCTGCTTGTTGGACCAGGAGAGGGGGCAGTGATTTCTCCTCCCCCTCCTGCTGCTCCATCCTCGTGCCTCTTCTGCGCCTCCTCCAGCTGCTTCTCGAGCTCGCGCACCAGCAGGCGCAGGTACTGGAAGCTAGCGTGCGCTAACGCCTTGGCCCAGTCCTCCATGTCAGCCTGTGTGTCGGCAGCAAGCGTGTGTGCGTGGCTCGTTCCGAAGCGGATGGCGAAGGCAAAGTCGACACGCTCGCTTTCGCACGGCTCAACCGTGCAGCCTTCCAGCACCACCAGGCCCAGTGGCTCACGCCTCCCGCGATCCTCAAAGAGGAAAAGGAGGTTGGCTTTCAGGACACACCAGCGGCGGTGAAACATCCCACTGCGCTCACTCTTCTTCATCAGGAAGCCCGATTTATCTGGGGGGACGCCACAGGTGGCATACTGCACCACGCTCCTCTCGTTTAGCTTCATCCCTGAACCTCACACACACACACACACACACAGCTGTGGGAGAAAGGAATAATACTTAACTTAACTTACAGCAGGAATGTGTACTGTTGTGTGTGTGTGTGTGTGTGTGTGTGTGTGTGTGTGTGTGTCTGTGTATGTGAGAGAGGGAGAGAGAGAATGTGAAGAAGGATTGACTTACACACACACCCACACACACTTGGGAAGTGTCGTCTCTTCACATTACATCACATCTGGACCAAAGCTGAGGCTCAACATCACACAGCTCTGTAACACACACACTATTTATGTTGTGAGTAAACAGCAGGGTTCAGAGGCACGTGTGTGTGTGTGTGTGTGTGTGAAAGATAAATCTGATGACAGACATGCCACAATGGAACAGTTATCATAACGGAACATTTGCCCATATCTAATTTCCTGTTTTACACACACACACACACACACACACAGACACACACACTCACTTCACCCTGGAATTACAGCAAATATACTTTGGTGAATAAACAGTGTTTTTATCTTTAATAAATAAATACAGAAACGTGCTGTAATAATAATAATCCTGTGGTGTAAGAGGAATAAATCACTCTGGGGTTGTGCGGTTAAAGGAAAAGAATCAGTGTTAAAATAAACTGTGTGTTATAAAACAGTAGCGGTGTGTATGTTCACGGCTACTGATCGAGTTTAACAACATGTTTTTGGCCCTGTGACGGTAATAAACTCCACCCGTCACACACCTTCACCCCTCACGTCTCTTTAGAACAATGACTTTACCCGGCTGTAGAGAATCTCTGCCCGTGATCAAGGCAAGGGTTCACCGATGAGATCTGGAGATAAAAATCCTACAGTATCATAAAATCTAAAAAGATAAATAAATAAATATGATAAATAATAAGCACAAAGGCTGCATATATATTTATCTGATTTATAAAATATAAAATTATCTGATTATTGTTTACTGTTTTATCATTTATTGCAGATAAACAGTCTGGAACTGAGTGATCAACATCTGCATCCCTAAACCAACATCTGTACTGTAACTATCCAGCATCCAGTGTTCCAGAGCTTATTAATTCCCAAAACAACACTGTTCCTGCGAGCTGGCTTAGTTTCAGGGATAATATTGTTCAAATATATATAAATACACACTTCATACTTCACATACTTTAAATAATTAAAAGAAATGACTGCCAGCGCTGGTGTTTTGTTTTTATCTATTCCCATCCACATTCCGCAAAATCTGCCATCCTGCTCTGTGATTGGCTAGCAGGCCGCACTCTAGTGCGGCTGTCCAATCAGTGCAAACTCCTAACTAATCCCATCGCAGGAGGCGGGACATATGTTTGGAAACGGGTGTAGAAAAAAAGTCACGTTGGTCCAGCTTTAACCGAAGAGATACGAAAGGAAGTATCTTAAGTAATATTTCATCGCGCGCGTGTGTGAGAGATAAAGTAAATACGGACTCTTTAGGCAGATTAAGAAACAAGTTTTTGCTTCATCTTACCGACCGCATCCAGCCCGGATTTTCTCCGCCGTGCATATCCCGCGACCAGCAGTCGTCACGTGACGCGGGATGGCATCCCAGGCACGTCTTGACACGTGACATGAGTCGACTCCTTGTGAATCCGAGTCATTTCCAGTTTTTCCCTTTAGAGAGCACAGAGGCGTCAGTAATCCAGGCTTTGACTGGAAGAGTTGTTGTGCTGACACAGGAAAACATCAGTATCCAGCACTTTAATCACTTTTTCCCCACATTAGGGAGGTTTAAGATTTTATACTCATATCTGATTTAAAGAGTCACCACAATAACCAACCAGAAATCTTCCTCCTGCATCTCTATCACTGTGTAATATCAACCTGGATTAATATATTGTCAATAATTTAAAAAAAATCCCTGTTTTGTACAGGACGGACACCGGAGTTGTATCATTGATTGCGACTGACTGGTCACATGACCGATGACATGTGTACATGAGCCTCCCCTGGGACTTTATACATGGATTCACCGAACCATGTGTTGCGGTGATGTTGATCCGTATCAGGATGTTGCCACAAAGAAGTGGTCGAGCGACGTGAATAACCTCCCGACAGTCACTCCGTTTGACTGTCAATCAAAATTCGCACAAAATAAATAAAACCCTTACACTACCGAACAGATGAAAGCAGATAAACGTCTTGAAGGATGCAGCGATTTTGTTTGAGGATGGGTTCAGGAAACAAGCATGATAAGCACCATATAGATTTAACAGAATAGGAGTAGATTTCACATTGTTACAGCAAGCCCGAGGGAGTAAACACAGCTAGTCACTAGTCATTGCTAGGACTGCACTTGGCCCTCTCATCCTTCTCAGATTGAGGGTTCACTGTGCATTTTTGTCTCCCACGGCATGCCGGTCAGTCTCTAGTTAGATCGTCCTGGTGGAATTTTATAGAAAGATGTCGCAGACGTCCACTGCACAGAAATGGACAGCTCTAGTATAGTAAGATATTAGAATCTCGCTGTTGAAAGAGTGCTGACTGGTGACGCATTGTCAGGGTGGGTCTTCCAAGATGGTGGATATACACAGTTCCTACAGAGAGGGGTTAGAAACCTGGACTTTTTTCCCCCATCATGAAATCTCACTCATCTGTTTCAAACTCACATTCAGTGACAAGACAGAGCAGGGAGTCTTCATTACATTTATGCTAGGATTTCAGGAGTATATTTCATTTGTTCATTTTTGTCTGCCAGTAATTACAACCAAACGCTATGAAGGGTGACTATAGTTATGTCGTAACACATTAATGATCGTGTTATACTAAAAACCTTGATGATTACCACCACATTAGGTGTGTTTTGTATTGAGACAGGGAAGCCAACATGGCGGCGTGCTGTGATTTAGCACAGAAAGTTTGGAGCGTGAAAGGAAAATAGCAAGGATAAATAGATTTACTTATTCCGTATTCACTAAAATATGTAACTTTGATTTATCTAATGGATTACTGACTTGGATAAAGTGCTGTGCGCCATTCTGACTCATGAGCAGTTAGCGGTAGGGTAAAGATAAAACCTTTTATTCATGGTATTAAAGATTGTTAGATGACTGCTCTGTGTTGTGTTGTGTACAAGTGTTGCACCATTAGGAAGCATTAAACAGACCCGAAGTGGCTGATGTATACATTGGTATTCAGGGCACTGGCTCAGGAGTTGAAGACATTGGCTGAAAGGCAGGGAGAGAGACTACTGCACACACCACATTAACCCATATCACTGGCTATGACTCTGAACAGACAGGTGTCGGGAGGTAGGGTTGTGCCGCTGGGTGTGGAACAAACTGTGAGTGGGGACACTTTTTTGGCTTCATGTAACACTCAGATGCCTACCCATGCCCATACCTTAATGCTGCTTCTGCTATTGTCATTTCAAAAAAAAGAAGTAAATGAAGCTTACGATCAAAAGGCTGGACAGATATCTCAAGACTCTGAAGAAAGACATGACTGGAACTGGTATTTGATGGTCACAGTGCGAGAGATTTTGATAGACACTAAGGCTTGCCTTCCTCGACCGGCCTGGAGTTTGTATTACTATCATTACTATCAAGCTCGCTAGCAACGTCTGCACTCACCCAAATATCCTTCAAATTCAGCTCTTCACACTCTAAAAAATAGGGATGGGGTTGTGTTTCATTTTGAACTGGTTCCAGTTTTGACAGATGAAAACATGCAAAGTCAAATTTACAACTTCTTAGGACAGGTACAAGCTAAGAGTGATATCGATAACCGATGTTGAACCTTTCCGGAATGTACAGTTTCACTCAGAATGTCATGTGAGCTAGAATACAAGCACGCGTAACAACACTGCCAGGCTAGTCAGGCCTGGCCAATACAGGCTTCGCACAGTAAGCTGAATGTACATAGCAATACATACAGTTATGTCAACAACCAACTTGAATAAATCAGTTTCTGACATTTCGGAGGAGCGATCTGATCGCTTAGACTGGTGTCCTCTGCACGCAGCCCAGCCAATAGGACAAAACAACGAATTTGCATCACTACCAGGACTGGAACAGCCAGTGAAGAAGGCAGTGTCGCTGCGCATGCCTGGTAGTCGTACTAGTGCGTACTTGACAAGAAGCAAGGACTGACATTGCCTGATAGAACCACTGATCATACGTGATGGTTTTAAAGAGCTAGTGCTACAAATTCACCACAGGTACCCTTTAAGTCTCAAGCAAAAAAACCCATTTGTGTTCCATTATCACACTGTAGCACAGCATTTAACACAAACACTAGCCTATGCTAACCCCAGCATTATGGAGTTATGGACTAAAATGTATGTTCTACATTTAAATGAAGGCAATTTCTTGCAAATAAGTATATACAGAGTTTAATTTTCTTACATTATTCGCATGAGCTCTAACATGCCAGCTAAACTTTAGACAGACGAACAACAGAATCATTTCCCCTGTTTTACAAGAACAGTAAATATATGTTTTTAAAAAAAGCCCTCCCTGACTGAAATATTTGGAACCCTGCCTTCCACCAAGAGAGGAGTGGATGGCGTGGCACCCTCAGCCAATTTCAATCTTTTAGTCATCATCACTGGCTGAGTAATACTGGCAGGGTTGAATAAAGCTAGATCAAAGTGATTACTACACAGAATTGATGAGTTCCGTCTGCGAAAAGAATCAGCCCTCGATTGTTTTCACAATTCTAGTTCATGCCCAGTGATGCTCAGGGGATCCGTCAGGGTCCAGCCAGCAAAAACACACCCACTCCATCCATGGTCCACTTTAAACAAATCATAGCATAGCACTGACAACCAACATTCCTCAAAAGATTCTTGGAATGTTTTCTACAATGTTTAACTCACATTTTTCTGTTTGCTAGGTCACCATGGTACTTGAAGACAGCCTGGCTACTGTCACTACACAAAACATATCTCGTTCACACACGTGTGTATACGCTTTCACCGGAAACAGCCCAAGATTTACAAGCACCGGAGACACTGCCTGGCTACGGTCTACTCTGCCCTGACAGTTTGAGCTATATGTACTGAGTCTGGTGTTCTGAAAAATCAGTTGCAGAAGCCCTTTAAGAAATATATACAACAAACATTACATAATGTGAGAATATACAGCCAGTCTGCCCTGCCCTAGCCCCTCCCACCCATTCACATGTCTGTATGCATGAGATCACAGACTCCAGTGATTGTATGACGTCGCTGTTGGGTCGGGTTCACAGTAATGACATCTCAGTGGTGTATAAACAACCTAAAAAATGACGTATGTTACGATATGCTTCTGATCCCAAAGTTTACTTTTTACCACCTAATCACCTGTTTTTGTTAAGTAGTGTCTTATTACTTCAGAAGGAAGCCAGTGGAATTATCAGGGACCCCACACATCCTGGACTCCCTCGTTTCTCCCCTCTCCCCTCCGGAAAAAGGTACACGACACTAAAAACCAAAACTAACAGACTCAAGAACAGCTTTTACCCACAAGCTGTTTTACGTGCAACCCCACCACCACCACCACCACCATCACACACAGACAGAATAACCTTCATTCAAACCATCTTCCTGGACAGTGCAGTATTACTCTTTAAGTGCAATACTCATGTTTTGAGCAGGTCTCCAACCATATAACTTTATAGCATCACGCACCTTATGATTAAAAAGCTCTGTGTATACCATACACCTTTGAGTGTATATGTGTAACTATGTGGATAGAAGTATATGCAGGATATATGCATGTATATGTGTCTATTTGTGTACATATAGGTGTGTATGTAGGTAATGCACATATATAGCTTAGTGTAGTTACCTTAGTTCTCTTTTGTGCACTTCTTTATATTCATTCATTCATTTTCTGAACCGTTTATTCCTAATTAGGGTCGCGGGGAGGCTGGCACCCATCTCAGCCGACTC
>JAOUQZ010000027.1:17648684-17661359 GCA_028564935.1 Neosilurus hyrtlii
GCCCCGAGCCCGGGAATCGAACCCAGGACCTTCTTGCTGTGAGGCAGACGTGCTAACCACTATGCCACCGTGCCGCCTCACTTCTTTATAATTGCTGCTAAAATGATTTTTATTGTTCATGCATCAGTTGACAATAAAAGATCTCTTATCTTTCTTATCACTCCCCAAGGTTTCATTGGTTGTCTTGTCCTCTTCCCCTTTTCAAAGCCAGTTTGAGCCACTTTTCATTTGTCTCCACCATTGTGCCCATCATACATGGTTCATTTTCTAAGCCGCTTAGGGTCGTGGGGAGGCTGACAAAAAGCACAACTCATTCATACACCTCACCTATCTCAGTCACCTGACTGTTCCAGCTCCCATCACATGACTCTGTCACATTCTCATTCCCCATTCCAGTAACTATCTACACTATAACAGGACTCTGTTTGCACATGCTCAGTGCATAGTATTTCTTTGTCTCATTACCAGTGCACACTAAGCCTTTAGTCTTTTTTGTGACTATTCTCAGTGTTTTGATGTTTGCCTGCCTCCCCTTTTTTGAATACTGTTTGCCTGATCCACTAAAATCGATTGACACACACATCAATGGCCTAATGTGCACGTCTTTGGACTGTAGGAGGAAACTGGAGTACCCAAAGGAACACAAGAACGGGGAGAGCATGCAAAGTCCACACAGAAACACCATTGCCAAGCCCAGGACTCGAACCCAGGACCTTCTTGCTGTGAGGCGGATGTGCTAATCACTACGTTAGCATGTCGCCCCTATATTAAACTGATCATAATTGATTTCATATTTGAGATATGCTTACCCACTCTTCTATCAAGCCTGTAAAAGGCACACAGTTATAACCATTCCTGCATGAATCCAGCATCATGGCAACCCAGCAGCACTGTTGAAGAACTGACTGAAATGTTGAAACAATAAAAAAGAAACAAAAACAGACTCTTTTCCAATACAAACACGGAAGAATTGAGTTTATTCCAAAAATCAGAATTGCCTGCAGAGCTTTTAAATAATCTGGTACAGAGATCAGGAATAAACAGTATGATTAAACCCAGCACAACCCACCTGTCCTCTGCAGGGTTTAACCAGAGGGCTCCACCTGAGCAGTGCCTGTAGGTGCAGTGAATGGGACGCACAGGCACCATGATGTAATCAGAGATATCGTAAACTCTGGGATGAACTCTGTACAGATGGACACCGTGCTCAGGTCTGAACTGAGGACCTTCACACTGTAAGGTTGTAACACTGAGAACCTATTTGGCATTCTGAAATGAACAGAAAGTAGGATTTCTGTTTCTTCAAAAATAAGTTTTTACTTTGATCCAATCAACAGTTTAAACACACACACACACACACACACACACACAAACAGTGCGTTCAGTCCTGCTTTAGGTGGAGATCACACTAGAGGCAATTCATGCTAACTGTAATTCGTGACTGTCATTTTTTTCATTCCCAAATTTGTGGCAAAACATTCGTGACATCACATTTTGTCCGTCTGGTTCGTGATCTCATCGCAAAAAAATTTCAATTGTCAAAACGAGACTGATTCGGAGTGGTCTCAAACAGTCCGCCCATGTCGTAAGAAGTTATAGACAAGTTAGAGACTCCTACACAGAAAGTCTGAGAAGTTTGGGACTTGCTGGTATCCACCATACTGTGTGTATTTTGTCATTGTTCGTGTTTTATTCGCATTTTGGCAGCGCGAA
Organism: Neosilurus hyrtlii; assembly: GCA_028564935.1. NCBI lineage: Eukaryota > Metazoa > Chordata > Actinopteri > Siluriformes > Plotosidae > Neosilurus > Neosilurus hyrtlii. The sequence continues at coordinate 17,650,398 of JAOUQZ010000027.1, forward strand.
TGAAAAAACGAACGGTTTGAGAACAAAAAAAGCATCTGAATTACAACAAACATCCGCAAACCAATCGAAAATTACTCACAAATCAGTCGCAAATTGTCACGCAAATTTATTGTGACTTTTGTACTATATACGTATTTAAGCCACAAAATATTTACTTGAATGTGGGGTGGCAAAACATCTCGTCACGGATTTCAAAATTCACAAAGAATTGCCAAAAAAATTTAGCAAGTTAGCAACAGTCGCTTTTTTCTCGCACCTCGATCAACCCTTTAATTATGAGCATCAGAATAAAGGAAGAAAAAAGATCAGGCGATTGGGGGTGGGGGGTGGGGGGGTGTAATATAATTCGTACAGAATAAAATTAGTGGAGCGATAATATCTTGAACTGTTTGGTTCATTTCATATTTTTTCAAGTTCAGTTCATGACTGGGTGGCACAGTGGTTCTGGGTTCGAGTCCCAGGCGTTTCTGTGTGGAGTTTGCATGTTCTCCCTGTCCTTGCGAGTACTCCGGTTTCCTCCCACATTCCAAAGACATGCGCATTATGCTTTTCCAAATGACCCCTAGGTGTGAGTGTAAGTGGATGTGTGTGTGTGTGTGTGTGTGTGTTGATCTGCAATGGTCTGGCAAGCTGTTCAGTGTGTACCTCACCTTGGCCCAGTGAGATGGGCTGAGATGGGCTCAGCCTTCCTATAACCCTGGTAGGACTAAACAGTTCAGCAAATGAGTGAAAGTAAGTGAGCTCATGATTGTTGTTTACTCAGAGAATGGGCTATTACCTTCAGAACAAAACAGTTCTGGCAGAGGTATCGTAATCACCAGCATTTGCTTGATTGTCTCTAAACAAAATCCTGACCACATTCACTCAAGGATTTTCACCAAAATCACGCAAGGGTTTTCACCGAAATTGGTGGGGCCACTACTGTCTCCAACACGATGAGTCACAAGCATGATCTGATTTCATGAGTCAGAAAACAGGGATTTTTTTTAACATAGGAGTCAAAAAATAAAAGTTATTTTCAAATTCTACTCTCTGTTAGATATAACCCCGTGTTTCATACTACATGCAACAAAAGACAGTTGTGGTTGTGAACACCTCTTGCGTATGTTAGGTTTGACAGACATAATGGTATGCATTTTTAAACTTCCACTTTTCAAAAACAAATTGAGGCCTGCCCTGTAAAACCTTAACTCGAACCTGTAAATGTTTGTTGCTTTTATACATCTCTTAAGGTTTTATGACCTTTAATCTTACTATAAAAAGTTAATAATAACACTTCCACATGAGTTTGACAGTACGCGGGCGAACTGTGTTCCAAATCTCTGGCAATTAGGCCTTACCGTGAACAATCTCCAGATGTTTCTAATATCTATTCATGTATACTTTATACTGCAACACTGTTTTTGTGTTCCCAGCTGCTACTCTTGGTGCATTTAGGTGTCCAACACGGACATATTTGGGAATTTCAAAACTGGGTACCTTTTTAAGTACTATTTCACCTATTAAGAAAATAAATCAACAAACCTGATACTGAAAATGCTGCCTTTATACTTAATAACCAACATTTACTAAAAAAAACCCCAAACAAACATACAATTTTATTCCTTTTTAGCATATTCTGACTAATTTAGGAAATCATAAAAAATAAGACGCTTATTTTAGACCCTGAGTGACCTTTATAGGTATTGTGTGTGTTTTATCTTCCATTATCAGTTCATTTTGACTGAATACAAAGTTTTCCTGGTGAAACCACCCCAGCTCACAGGCTTAGTATCTCTTATTAACATGCTTTACGTCTTGTTTTTGTTCTGTATCTGTTTATAATACAAGATCACGTGACCGGAGGAAGGATCCTTCATGTACGTAATAACTTGGTAGTGCAACACCGATTTGTGATGAGAACAAGTGTCAAGAAACAGAAGGTACTGCGATTTAAATAGAAATAAAAAAAAGATAGTGATGTTTACTAACTTCATGGCGCCCGGTGCAGGGGTCATTAACACTCACGTACAGGAGTAAACAGATGGTTTCAGAAAGATTGTGTCCAATTCCTTTTCATCTCCAGGAGTTACCACTGTATATCAGTTATTTCATATACATGGTAATGAGCCCCTTTAAAGGTCAAAACCAAAACCTGTAAATCCTTCTGATAATTTATCTCCTTTTTTGCTAATTTGTTCATGTCCATGTACTACAGAACATATCCTAAAACAAGTGCCTTAAACCCAGTAGCCATATAGGATCTATTTACATCATTATCCATGCTGTTTAGAGGAGCTACCCTTGCACTTTATGAATGCCCCTTGATTTACTCTAATTTTAATATCTAAAAGTATGTTCTTCTCTTTAGCAGTGCTGTCCTGATTAACACTCATACCAAAGTGTACGAACACATAACGGAGTATAAACTAGAAATGCGTTCTTGTCACACAACACTAGGTATATCCCCCATGTGGTCAACTGCAGTCTCTAGAGTTTAAACAGGCATTCTTCATGAACTGACCTCTGTGACCTTAAAAAATGGGTCAGCATGACCCAGTTCCGATAGGTTGGTAAAAAGTGTCTGTGGCGACAGCGGACAGCTTCACAGGGGATACGATATAAAAAAAAAAAAACAGCAGAGTGTAATTCTGAATCCTCCAGGTTTTTCTCAATTGTCCCTGCGAATAATTAAACCTGCTTCGCTTGGAGAAGATGCCAGAACATTTACCTGTGACTGTTATAAGGCTTTGACACTGGAGACTCCTTCCACACATGCTGAGTATTAATCTCCTTCCAGAAATAACTTAAAAGACAACAGCGTGGTGGAGTTAGATTCGATTATTTAATGAGAAAAAAGAAAACAGAGAAAGAAAGAAAGCTCTTAGAGAAATGCAATGCCACAACACTGTCATCCTTCCCCTTCACCCCTTATATATATATATATATATATATTACACACATCTCTTCTGCTTATGTACATGCCACATACAACCTCACACTCCATTTAGAACAGAGACTTCTCACACACAGGCACAAACGAGATCCTCCTCAAATCCACCCTGAGAGCTGAACCCAAGACCGGCTGAGCCACACAGGAAGTGGAGAGACACCTAAAACACTACAGACATCACACACACACACACTTCTGAAAGCGTAAGCACCACAGAATTGAGCTAAATATATTAGTAACCAGAGAAGGGAGAAGTGCTATTTAGCGTCATGTGAGAGAGGTATAGTCTCGGGTCCTTGGGTTCTACCCTCTTCAGGTACTCTATCTTGTGTTTGGGTTCGTGTCTGCCTTAAGTCTCAGAGATCAATCAGAGCGGATCAGGATGTTCACAAAGCATGATATACCACTCTAAGGACTGAAAGGGTCCTTCAGCATACAATACTGCAGCAAGGATGCAGAAAAGCAATAGATACAGTCTTTTATTATCTCTCTGTCCATCTCTTGCTCTCTCTCTCTCTCAGGAAAGCGCTCCACTCATTTAGATATGACAGTAGTTCTGCTTTCTCAACAATCAATCACACAATCTACATTATAGTCAGGATTCATTCATAACTCCAGTGTGGGGAGGTGAACACAAACACACACACATAGGCAGTAGTGCTGAGCAATGAGGGACCATAGAGTTCACACAAATACACACAGACACACACACACCTCCAGTTGGTTCCTTAAATGACGATTTCAGCTAGAAATGAAACGAACACACTGAACCCTGATCAGCTCCCACTACAGCGGCGCTCTCTGTCAGAGTGAAACACTGTGTACGTTTCAGTCAGGACTGAAGTGCATCTTTAAGGCCGTGAGCATACAGTAGGCTCAGAGACACAACATACATGTCACACGGACAGAAAAAAAAAAAAAGATTTAACAAAACACCTCAAATGTCTATGGAATGGAACCGCCCCCCCCCACCCCCCGTCTCAACAAGCCTCTGCTTCTCTTTTATAACATGCCAATTTACAATTAGCGCAGAACCACACTAATAAGTGATTCTCTGAATGAAATGACATCATCATCATCGTTATCATCATTAATGTCTCTGATTCTCTCTTCCATTGTTGCTACATTAACGCTGTCCAGATTGTCAGACTCACACTCAGAGCTAAATGATTGTGTCAGGCTCACGGTCAGAGCTGATTGGTTGGGTCAGGCTCGTGGTCACAGCTGATTGGTTTGGTCCGTCTCATGGTCAGAGCTGATTGGCTGGGTCAGGCTCATAATCAGTGCTGGATGCTTGGGTCAGGCTCACACTCAAGAGCTGATTGGTGGGGTTGGGTTCATGATCAGATCTTATCGGTGGGGCCAGGCTCATGATTAGAGCTGAATGTTTGGGCTGAGCTCTTTGTTAGAGCTGAATGGCTGAAGTGCATGACAGTCAGGAGTGGGGAGAGTGGAGTCGCAAGGCCTGGTGCAGGCTGTTGAAGGATGGGCGGTCTCTGATGTCACGTCTCCAGCAGCGCATCATCAGCTCATACAGAGGGGCTGGGCACAGTGGGGGAGGGGACAGGTAGATCTGAAATAGAGAGAGAGAGAGAGAGAGACAGAGACAGAGAGAGAGAGAGAGAGAGAGAGAGGTATTAAAGGCAAGCACTTTTCTGTTTTTGTGTCCTGTCTGAAACTTTTAGACTTGCCATTGTGTGTGTGGGCGTGTTCATGTACCTGTCTCCCCTGGTTCCTGAAGAACTCTCCGCTGTTCTCGATCACCTGCTCGTCTGTCAGTAGACTGTAGGGCTGCTCCGTACACAGAGTAAAGATTTCCCACAGAGTCACACCAAACGCCCACACATCACTCGCTGTGGTGAACTTACCCTACACACACACACACACACACACACACACACACACACACACACACAAAGTATTTTCAGGGTGTTGTATATAACTGAAGATGAACCTCCAATTTTGTAGCACTTATAGTAGTTTGTAGATTTTTAATAAATTGTTACATATCGTCGGCCTCCTGATGAAACCTGCTATCTCCATTTTTGGTCAATATGAGATAATGCCTGAAAAGAAATTAAAATAATCCTCTGCATCTACTGGAAAAAGCTGGACGCTTTTTCACTAGGTGTTTCATCAGGAGGCCAAAATTTACATTTCTGTCATCATAAATAGAAAGAGAAAGACACACAAACTCATACGCACCAGCAGGATGCTCTCCCAGGCCATCCAGCGTATAGGCAGCACGGCTCGGCCCTGTATCCTGTAGTAGTCACTGCTGTACAGGTTCCTGCTCATGCCGAAGTCGGAGATCTTGATAGTGAGCTGTCGGTCCAGGAGGCAGTTCCGCGTGGCCAGGTCCCGGTGCACAAAGTTCAGAGATGCTAGGTACTTCATCCCTGATGCAATCTGAACAGCCATGTGCAACAGGTCTGCCATACTGCAGTGTGAGACACATCAACATGTATGACCATTACATACTGGGGCTTGCAAAAACACTCACCCTCTTGGAATTTTTCTATTTTGTTGCCTTACAATCTGTTCATAAAATAAATATTTGAAGCAAACAAGAAATAGTACAAAAAACAGAAAACTTGCTCAATGCTCAAGAATATTCCCTCCCCCCAAAACAATAGTTTGTATAGCTAACATCCACCATATTTAACACCATCCACCATTACTTCAATTCTGTTTAGTTTCCCAGTCCCCATCCCCACAGCATGATAATGCCACCACCATGCTTCATTGTGGGGATGGTGTTCTTGGGGTGATGGGCGGTGTTGGGCCTTGATGGCCAAACGGTTAAATTTTAGGCCCATTTGACCACAGGACCCTCTATATATTTGGAGACCCCCACATCTTTGACAAACTCGAAATGTACTTAAAAATGTTTTTTTCTGGCCACTCTTCTGTAAAGCCCAGTGCAGTGCAGTGTACAGCAGAGTGGGCCCTACACCAGTTTCTGTTGTGGTGCATTCCAGCTCATTAAGGGCTACCAATGATCTATTTGTTGCCTCTCTGATTAAATGTTCTCCTTCCCAAGTCTGTGAGTTTTGGCTGATGGCCCTCTCTAAGCAGTTCTAAGTAAGTTGTGGTGCCCTTTCCCCCCCCTATGATGTATTTAATGGTGCTCAATTGGATACTCAAGGTTTTGTATACTTTTAAGAACCCAACACTGATCTGTACTTCTCAACAACCCTGATCTGTTTGAAAAGCTCGTTGGTCTTCATGATGTCATTTGCTTGGTGGTGCCTCTTGATTAATGGTGTTGCAGACTCTGGGGCCTTTCAGAACACGTGTAAATATACAGAGATCATGTGACACTTAGACTGCACACAAGTGGCTCTATTATGTTGCTTGTGAAGGTAACTGGTAGTACCAGGTCTTATTTAGGGGTCTCATAGCAAAGGGGGTGTACACCACTTCTCGTTTTTTTAGTTTTTTTTTTTAAATAAATGTATTAAAATGTAAAGTATTTTGTCCAAAATCCAAGAAAAAACTCTTTAGAGTTCTAAAACTCTTTAGAGATCTAAAAACATTTAGATTACAGGTTGTATTGCCACAAAAGAGCAGAAATGCCAAGGGGGTGAATACTTTTGTACATATTCACTACAATCACTCCATTAGGGGGCAGCTAAGAGAGTGCAGCAAAGGGAGTGATGGAAAAAATGGAAAGACTGTGCGCACGTGTGATGGAGACAATGAGAGATATACAGTGAGACGAGACGTACCTGACAGAGGGGATATTGTTGGCATGGGTGAGTGTGCTCTCAATCTCTCTCTGAGAAAGAAACATGTTGAGGTCTCCATTCTCCATGTACTCCGTCACCATGCAGAAGGGGTCCGAATGCACGCACACACACAGCAGGCGAATGATGTTTGGGTTGTTCAGACGTGACATGATCTTTATCTCCTTCAGGAAGTCGTTCCTAAAAGGGAGACAAAACACCAACACAAGGTCAAAACACCAACCTGCAGTCAAAACTACAAAATGTAGTTCACACTCCAGCATGGAGTTCAAACCCCAATATGGAGTCAAAGCTCCAACGTCGAGTCAAAGCAGGAAAGTGGAGTGAAAGCATACCCCAACCATAACCCTAGCCCCCGGTTAAATGTATTAGCTACATACATTCCTCAGAGACCCCACAAATCTCTTCTTTCTTCTAGCTGTTATTTAACTTTCTAAATATCTATCTCTCTAAACATATTTGATGTTAGTGTATACTACATACGAACAGTATGAGTATTTATAAAACTCTAAATGAATATAAAAAGACTCCATTAGCTAAACTGAGCAACTGGTTGCATGTAAAGCTCACCAGTCCTGCCTTCATCATAGTAAAAAAAATTAGTTAAATAGTTAAATTACACTATAAAAATCTTTTCGTTTTATATATGTCAATACGAATTGGGTTTAAAGAGACACTGTTACACAGCTCATAGGCTGTGCACCCGCTCACGTGTGCAGTTGGAGCTCACCTGCATTCGCCATGATTAAAAAAAGGTAAGAAGTGTAAAAATCTCACTATAGTGACAGTTGGTCTGAGAAATCACTGGTTGGTTATTTGGATTTGTCACTTTACTGCGTTATGTGTCATTTACAGAGAATATTTGTAAAGCTCTGCTTTAGAGCTATGGGTAGAGTTGATATACAGCAGTACAGTGTAGAGACCTGGCGTTGGTAGTGGCGTCAGCTCTCAGCTGCTTTACTGCTACCAGCACTGAGCTTTTTTCATCCAATAACGGAGGACCATCCTCTCCTAAAAACTCCACCAGACCCTCCGCCTCACACAGGTGCACCTGCACACACACACACGTTATCCACACTCGCACACATCGTAAACTCTGTGTAGTGCTATATATAATCATATCACACACCTCTCCAAATTGCCCCTCCCCCAGTTTCTCCCGGAAGATGAGGCGTTCCCGTGGAAACTCGGCAGCAGTGATGTCTTTACGGGTTAGAGAGTCTGCGGTGAGAGCAGGGATGGCATATGTGTTGCCACCAGTGACACCCTGCAGCTTCACAATCAAAGTCTCAGCATAGTGAGGAACACTGGACTGGATATTCTGGTGATGGATACACCGGGTAATGTCTGGCTCAGCATAACCACCACCGCAATCTACACAGGGAGCAAGGGACACAGAGAAGGAGAGAGATAGAGAGAGATAGAGAGAGAGAGAGAGAGAGAGAGAGAGAGAGAGAGAGTCTGTAAAAATAATCTGTAAAAATACAGATAAAAAAAATAAAAATAATTACATTGCTAATATTTCAGGTTATATCTCATAGCTCAGCTCTGAGGAATTCAAAATTAATATTCTTTTTATTCATGAAGTGTAACTAAAATAGAAAAACACATTCATTCATTTATTCATTCATTAATTTTCTGAACCGCTTAATCCTAATTAGGGTCGCGGGGAGGCTGGCGCCCATCTCAGCCGACTCTGGGCGAGGGCGTGGTACACCCTGGACAGCTCGCCAGGCCATCGCAGTAGAAAAACACATGCTTACATAATTCATCAATCAATAATAAAAGGTGTTAATTATTGGTAAACTGCTCTGATATAACACACCCAGGGGTGCTGCTATAGGAAAAACCCTAAAGGTAACAATAATCAGAGCTGCTTCATGTTCCGCTTACATCACACCACACCATCAGTGTTTAATTCCTCACAAATTAACCACAGACACATCTTGTACTTTTTAATACAAAGTGAATGAAGTAAAACCATCTGAGAGGGAGGAAAATCAGGCAAAGCATCCAGCTTACCCTCACTGGGGTCATCACCATGGTAACAAGAGTTCAGGTGGAGGAGAGCAGAAAACAGGAAGACCAAGTACAAGGGTTAAAGATCGGAGGAAGAAGAAACAGCACTAAAAAAAAGAGGAAGAGAGAGATGGAAAGAACCATGCAGAAGATTTTCCACTGAGAACGAAGAGAGCAATAATGGAACACCATGTTGAGGAGAATCTGACTGAGTGTGTATGTTTATTTCTATATCTGAGTGTGTGTGTGTGTGTGTGTGTGTGTGTGAGTGTGTGTGTATACCCAAGGCTTTTCCCCTAAGCTCAGTGCGTTCAGGAGTGTGTGTGCGCGTATCAAGTAGAAACACTCTCTCATATGGAGAGTCCAGAGAGTCTAGAGGGGGTAACTGAGGAGAGTCACTGCTGCAGGACAAATGCACCATCACCTCCTCATCCAAAATACGCCTCGGACCCTACAGAGAGAGTGAGAGGGAGGGAAGGTGAGTCAAAGAAAAATGGAAGACAGACACACACACACACACACACACACACACACACACACACACACACACCTTCTCCATGACTTTGCAGACATACTGCCACCACAGGATAAGGAAGATGATGACCACCAGCAGGAGAATGATGGTGACCAGACAGCCAATCAAAATGGACGGGTTGCTCTCTTCAGGAGGGCGGGGCTTTGCTGTTACCGTGCTGGCATCTGTAAAACAACGGAGTGATGATCAGTGTGTCAAACAAGAAACAGGAAGTCAGGGTGTCAATGGGTGGGGCTTAACAAGGCATACCTGTAGCTGTTGTAACAGTGGTGGGAGCACGGCTCTGCGTTCCAAACAGCAGTGATGTCATCAGAGGTGGTCTCAGAGTGGGCAGCGGGTTGATGTCTGTGACGTGGGAGTCGCATGAAGAAAATGAAAAGCAGAAGGTGAAATGAGAGAGATGATGGAGCTGATGACTTCCTCTCACCGAGGGCATTTATTTCGAGCGAGTGTGGCGTACCGGACTGGAAGGAGATCTCACTGAACATCATCCAGGTATCTGCAAAGTAGAACCTGCAGCGGATTGCCGTTGCCGCTCGGTGTTCTAGAGGCACGGTGACGTACCGAGCGCTTGGGTTTCGGTCATCCAGGACCGTATGAAACTGCACAGTCTCCTGCTCCCACTGCGAGATAAGTCGGGGCTTAAACTCACATGATACTGACGAAAAGACCTTAACGCCACGTGAGAACATGTTGTTGCTGTGCACCTGCCGGAAAAAATTGTAATACTTGAACATGGTGAAACTCGAGGAACTGAACAACCCAGAGGCGTTAAAAAATCTCAGCTTTTCTGTGACAAACGAATTCTTTCTCGTCTCACCTTCATGGAGGTGAAGTTCCTCTGCCTGTCGAACTGAAACTCCATCTCAATGTAGCCAGGTCCCAGAGAGTCGTTCCTCCATCCCACATAGTCATAACCAGGCCACGGCATATACTGACGCGTCTGTGAAAAATCATCCCGGCCGATCACACCGTCTGTCAGCTGACCCAAACCACCCAGTATCCTCCTACACAGAGAGAGAGAGAGAGAGAGAGAGGATTGCAGAAATTATTAAAAATATTAACACAGTGTAGAAAAATTCACAAAGAAATGACCTCAGAAAGGAAACAGGGTGAGAGATAAATGGAGCAGGAGACAGAGAGCAAGAGAAAGGGATAGGGAGGGAGTTACAAAAACAAAGCAAGGAGAGAAAAAGGAAGTGCAACGAAAGGAAGGCCATGTAAGTGTGTGTCGTATAACTTACCCCTGTTCATGTTGGCATGTGTGTGTGTGTGTATAAGAGCAAGAGAGAGAGAAAGAGGAAACACTCAGCTGCAGTGATGAAGGATCAGGGTTTAGTTTAACTCAGCTACATTGTTCTAAAAATAAAGGCGAGGGTACAAGACAGGAAGTGCCACACCACATACACACACACACACACACACACACATACACAAGCATTAACAGGGGTAAGTTCTAGTACACTGCAGGTTAGGTGAGCACCACACGTTCTGAACAGACCTAAGCACTGTGTAGGTAACAGCATCTTAAACCCATTCAGAGTTTTAGTGTGTTCTACACTTATACACAATCAGACCAGATTTTTATATACCACAGTACACTATAATACATCATATACTACACCAGGGGTCTCAAACTCGATTTACCCGGGAGCCGCTGGAGGCAGAGTCTGGGTGAGGCTGGGCCGCATCAGGTTTTCCACAAGAAAAGCTTTGTTTTTAAATTT
>JAOUQZ010000027.1:17662767-17676544 GCA_028564935.1 Neosilurus hyrtlii
ATAGATAGATAGATAGATAGATAGATAGATAGATAGATAGATAGATAGATAGATAGATAGTTAGATAGATAGATAGACAGATATCTAAATTTACTTAGCTGAAACAAAGGTACAAATCTCTGTGTTGATGTTTATGAATGATATGTCTTCTCCACGTCATGATGTTGGAGATTTCATGACTTCTTTTCTCAGCCTGAGGGTTTTATGAAGCTGCTCTGTGGTTTGGGTTTCCTTATATACTGTAATTATTAACATTATTTCAGGCTGCCGGAAATTGGCCAAGGAGTTTCTGTGGTCATGTCTGAAACCTCAGTATTAGAAAGAAAATGCGTAAGGTGTGCAGGAAACACATACTTTTACACACACTCTTACAGTCACCCTCAGAATTCCTCAGAAATCCATCACTGGGAATTACAGTTACAGAATCATATCATTATTTCTATAAATTTCCTGTTTTGTTGACACAGTTCAGCTGAAGCTGATGTAGTCGCCTTTCTCCAGTGTTTTTCCATTGCATAATGGCACAGCTATCCTGGAAACATCTGCAACGCATTGCTTTACACCCACCGTGATGACCCAGTGCCACCTTGTGGACACGGAACCGTGGACTGCTGTAGGAAGCAGGCCTGCTGTGTTAGAGGAGTGTACTTATAAATAAAAAAATGTCAGCAAGTAGAATTTATGAGGTGAATAAACTGCAAGCACTGTCAGAAGAAATGCCTGGTTTTGTGTAGGACGTTAAAGAGTCTGACAAGAGTCTTGGATTTTAATCTCAGGTTTGAGCCCTAGTACTGAGCTCTTCTCAACTAGTCAGCTCTAAAACTGCACAGCTAGTTAGCATTAACAAAATGATGCTATTGGCAAAAAAAAGTTACAATTCTTTCATCATTCTACAATTTACTTAATAAATAAAATAAAAGGCAGTAAATATGAAAGCATTCATGAACAACATCAGTTAATTTCTTTTCACTGCTGTTTTTGTTTTCAGTGATTCTAAGCACATCTTTCCGCTCCGAATGAAGGTGATAATAATGTTTCCGTGGTAAATAATCAGATGTTTGAAAGATTTACAGGAAATCATTTTAACCTGTGCTTGTTGTTTTTCTTACTCACTCGCTCACTCATTCATTTACCAAACCGCTTAAACCTATTTGGGTCGCTGAGAGTCTGGAGCCACCTACACAACATGAGACATTCAAGCTTCTCAGAGACTTTCAGAAAGATTTTCTTTTTCTACCTTCAAACTTTCCTTTGCCTACATTTCCCTCTCTGATAACAAGCCATGGGATGATCTTCTGACCCTCAAATCCCATCAGCAATCACTCTTATACAGGAAACACAAACAACTCCTGGTTTATTCACCCAGCAGAAGTTCTGGAGTGAGTGTTTTGCAATCTTGATAAAGGTTCGGGGAATCTTATGCTCTTAAGACCCCACTGTCCTCACATCATGTTTTCTAAAAATGTTAGTCACTGTTTGAAAACCAAGATTAGTTTAGTAGTAATCTGGTGGTAAGAAACAGAAATACTGTCAAGAAATGACAAGACATGTCACTCTGGGGTTTGGATCTTAGAAGGTTAAAGACATTTGGGGAAACTGGGGTCTCTATAGATCCATCATTTTCTTAACCAATTTATCATACTAGCATTGCGTGGAGTCTATCTCAACTGACTCTGGGTGAGGGAAAGGTACACCCTAAACAGCTCACCAGTCCATCGCAGGGCAACACAGAAAATCGCATTAATACTCACACTTAGGGGAAATTTGGAACAGCCAGTTAGCCTAATGTGCATGTCTTTGGATTGTGGGAAGAAACCAGAGTACCCGGAGGAAACTCACACAAACACAGGAAAAACATTCAAACTCCACACAGAAATTCCCTCGCTAAGCCCAAGACTTGAACCCAGAACCTTCTTGCTGTGAGGCAGACGTGACACCATGATGCCCTTGTGTTTGTGAAACGATATTCAATCAAATAGATCAAGTCACCCAACTATCCAGGAAGTTACTATTCGCCAGAAACTTTTTTGATTGCTAGTTTTGTTGCAAAAAAAGCTAGCTAGATCCAAAAGGTATTTGTCGTTCATTTTCTGAAGCGCTTAATCCTAATTAGGGTCGCAGGGAGGCCGGTGCCCATCTCAGCCGACTCTGGGTGAGGGTAGAGTACACCCTGGACAGCCCGCCAGGTCTTCACAGGGCAGAAACACACTGACGGCTATCCAGCCTACTTTTGATGAAAATCAGCAATGGTTCTTTTACATTCCTCTCACCACACACAGTGAGAGACATGGCCGGCATTTGATAACCCAGTTATCTGCACTGGGGGGAAAGCAGTGAGAACCTGTGTGAAAGCAGGGCTTGAAGCCCCCAACCTTGGGATCAGTAATCCACTGTGCACCCTACCACCGTGCCACCACTGCCTCCCCATAAGGTATTTAAATGTTAAATAATTAGCTGGCTACTTAGCAAAATACTTTCCCATTGACTAGCATGTTTGTTTGTTTTTAGGAGTTAAATGTTTAATATAAAATGATCCCCATAAAGCTAGCTAGTGTTTAAAGACACAGGTAAATATTTTATTGCTATTTAAACTTATTGCATTGACTGGTATTTGCTAGGATAACTAACAAGCATGTTATCATAATTAGCTTTGTAAGCTATGTAACTGTAAGCATTATTAGCTTTTTAGCTAGCTGGTTATGAACCAAAAATTACCCACTACTTCCAAAAGAAATATGAACTATAGATTTTTGTTTATTAGCTCACAATGTTTGGTAAAAGCTTTTTTCTTTGTTTTAATAGTGGCAGCAAACAACATTTTGCCCAGAAAGCTAGTGAGCTAGAATATATTCACAGTTTATATATCTTTTGCTTGCTAGCATTAGTTTGTTAGATCACAAGTTAGATAACCGGAATGGCACAATCTGATTGGTCTGCTAAATCGGGATTAAAAATAAAATCATTATTCTGAGTGGATAGTGCTTGAACCAAAACTATGGACGCTCACAGTGTGTCACGGTTACTCGTAGCAGACAGCATCATCATATCATGCTTTTAGTGCGGCACGCAGCAATTTTTTTAAATGTTAATTATTATATATTTATTTTAGAGTTAAGGGACTGTGTATAGTTTTAAATATAAATGATACCATTTTATGCATTGTAGCTATGAGGCCCCGCCGAAGGCTTTAGTCATGTCTGTCTGTTTGATCTGCTCTCTCCTCTCCCGTGTGTGTTTCTCTGATTACAGGCTCCGCCCTGATTAGCTCACCTGTTCCTCATCCCCACCGAAGGATAAAAGGGGGCCTTGTCCCGATTGCCAGATCGTCTTGGGCCGTCATTGAATGAGCACTGCGTATTCACGGAGAGAGCTTGCGTCGTCATAGAGAGAAGACGTATTTCAGTATACGCACCACGATCCAGCCGTTATTTCCATAGTGTTCATGTTCCACGTTAGCCGGGATTCAAATAAAGTATTCCTGCACTGTAACCTGATCTTATCGTCTCTGTCCTGCATTTGGTTCTATCTGTTCTTGGTACCGGCTTAACATTAGCAGAGTTAGCCAAAGCTATAATCTTCATCATCTGCAGTATATTTAGTAAAAAATGTCTGATAACTATATTAATCTGAAAAAATTTCACAGAAATATCACAAACTCCAAATTATATCTAAACGAGAAGCTATTTTAATTACTATTGTTATAGCGTTAGCTGGCTAGATAATACCACGTATTGTATGTCTAGCTTGCTGATTTTGGAAGGCTGGAGTGATATACATGTAAACATTTAGCCAGTGAGTGGTGTTTTTTCCATCTTTATTAAGACTGGTAGTGCTGAACATGTTTACAGTTACACTGTGTAACAGCTCCTAGTGAAAACCTGAAGTGTTGACAGGAAGAAAAGCTACAGCATCAATGCATGGCATTATAAACAGTGTGAGAAATGTCCAAGTAACTGTGTTCGTGGAAGGTAAGAGAGGTGAAGAAAACAGCTTTTACACATTTATATAATAATAATAAATAATAATTAATTTTATTTATAATGCACTTTACATTTAAAGAAAATAAATATAAATATAAATCACTGTGTAGTAGCACCATGTCAGGGTTACAGCCCTATGGCTATATGCAGCCCTATACTCTGACGGCCCTATGCAGCCCTATACTCTGACGGCCGTAACCCTAACCCAACCCAACCAAGAAGGATGCTAAACGGATTTAAGAAAGGTGCCCATCTAAGTTGGGCCTTCGGACAAATAAGCTGTTGGAACATAGAGCCGTCTATTCATGTTAGCATCAGACATATCTAACCTGTTTGTATTGCTAACTGTGCAATTTCCACAATGAATGAAAGAATGAGCAAGCATTTGGACATATCAAGGTACATTAGTGTGTACGTGTGTGTGTGTGTGTATGTGTGTGTGTGTGTGTGTGTGTGTGTGTGTGTGTGTGTGTGTGTGTGTGTGAGTGTGAGACAGACAGAGAGAGTGTGTTGACCAGCAAGCTTGTTTTTTTGTTTGTTTGTTTTTTTACATATAGTTTTATTTTTAGTGCCTTATGTTAAAGATCTACTCACTGCCACAGAGCAGAAGTAAAAACATGAGTCATGGACATGAACGAGTCCCAGTACCGATCCAGGCTGGGAGGTGTGGTGTTTGTGCAATGCTACTGGCTGGTGTGGAAATCCATCCCACTGACACATCACAGTTTCCTGTTACTGGCTTTCGATCAGCATTTGACAAAGAAACACCAAATATGAAAAAAATCCAACTTCTGCTCCAAAATCCCGCCCCCCTCGATCTGTGATATCACCTCTTTGAAAGGAGAAGGCTGAGGCCGATGGTGAGTGAGACCATAATGAGCATGGTGGAGATCATGATGAACATTCTGCAAACGGAATTCCGCAAGAGCTGTCTGAAACACGTCCACCTGCTGCTCTGCGTGTCCTCGTCCACATTTGTACTGCCTGGGGTTCCAAGGTCCAGGCTGGGACGCTGATTATCGGGGGAAGCAGTTATGGAGCTGGGTATGCGCTTCACCTGAAGCTTGCCTTGGTTGCGGTTGTAGCGGATGCTGTAGACATGCTGCATGGTCTCGGGAAGACAGGATAGCACCTCCACATCTGTGGCCAGTTTGGGCAGGCCAAGGGTGGGCAGAGGGGTGTATGATCTGCACAGAGGACACTGCAGGCTCTCAGGCTGTGACGACTTCACGTTTATGCGTGCCAGGCACTCCAGGCAGAACGTGTGGCCACACTGCAGAACTTTGGGCGTGTTGAATACGTTGTTGAACTGACTGAAGCACACGGCACACTCCAGATCTGGGAGCTCATCATTAATGTGAACGTGAGCTTCTGAGACATTTGTGCTGCTCTCCGTGGGCACATCTGGTGCGTATGGAAAGCACTGCATGGCTGGATGACGGAGAACAGTGATAGTGAGGTGGGCAGAAATCTCATGTGTCAGGGGCTACAAAACAAACAAACATGTCAACAGACAAGTGAGTTTACACATGCCCTGTTCATACACAGCGATAACTCTTTCTTGTGTTAATGACATATTTGCTTTGGAAATGAATACGGCTGATTTTGAAGAGTAAAAGCTTGGGGCTATGCAAAGCAGCAGAGGCTGCACAAAATCCAGCACCGGAGATCAAAAGTACCGTCAGCACAAGTTTCTATAGTAACAGGCACCTGTACTACGGATATGTGAAACTGTTGATATTTTGCAAGGAGCTGTTTATGTAGCCTGTACGAAAGGAGATTTCAGTGTCAGTACTTTATCACAGTCAGAGGTTAAACTATAACATTAATGGAAATAATCTATTCTGCATGCTAACACCAACTCCGCTCCATCCTTCACACACACACACCCACATAGCTGTGGTTATAGTAGTGATGTTTCACCTACCTGGATCTCCTGCTCTTTCTGTACAGACCCTCCATCACACGTTCTGCGGCTCAGTATGTCCCCTACGGCTTAGGTGCTTCATCATGCCTTCCTGACCTGTTCCTCCCTTTCTCTGCATGTCTATCTAAACTCTTTCTCCTGCTTCCTCTCCTCCTATCTCTATTGCCCTCTCACTCACTTCCTGCATTAGTACTGTGGAGTTCACGGTGTGTGGTGGGATTTGCATACAGGAACAACATGCATCAGGAAACACACACAGGGTAGTCAAATAAAGCTGAGATATACAGCTAAAGAGAGACAGACAGACAGACACGTGTGTGTGTGTGTGTGTGTGTGTGTGTGTGTGTGTGTGTAATCATAATAATTATCATAATAATAATAATAATAATAATAATATTATTATTATTATTATTATTATTATTATTATTATTATTATTACGCAACTACTGCACTATTGCACAATCTTCATTTGCACATGCCCCTCCTTTTAAACGTTATGTCTGGTTTTCATGAAATTTTACCAGAGGTGGGGATTTGAATATGGATCCCCCATTAGATTTTGTAGATGATCCAGAACAAGGATGTGGATCTAGGAATTTTTTAAGGATTCTTTAACACTCTGAGAAAGGATTTTGGTTCCTATGAGGGATTGCTAAGCTTTGTCATATTTTCATAAATATAATCTTATAATCTGTAGGGGGGAAAAACAATACAAATGATTTGAGATTATTTGGAAGTGTTTAATTTTTAACCATTCCAGATTTCATAATTACACCTGCATAGACTTCTACAGTGATACTGGATAAAATGATCACTAGCGTCTCTTTTTTTTTAAGAAAAGTCAAAAGATTTTTCCTCAGATGTTATGAGCTTATGATGAATAAAGTCACTAATAAAGAATCTGTTTCACATGCATACACACATCCATACACAAACATTGTAAAGCTAGTTTGTTTTTAAAAAAATTTATGAAATAGCAGCGAGAGGGTGGTACATATTGCTCTTTATTCAGAGAAACATCATTAAAGGTAGCGGTGCAGTTTCACCTTCAGAGTCTTTGTTGTATGTATTACATCCATCATTAGTCTTTCATTTTCTTTACAAAGTGGCGCTTGAATGTTTATGATTTGTTTATAATTTTTTGTCTGCATAAATATGACCTAAAACAACATCAGATTTTCCTGAAAGTAGACAAAAATAACCCAATTAAAACCCATCCAGACAAAAACATTATACATGGTTGCTTATTTATTGAGGAAAATCTTCCAATATTACATATGGATTACCAGTTAAATTTGAGGGTAAAATTAGAGTTAATTGTAAGTGATTATCCTGTTTTATTTAAGAACAGTGATCTATTAATGTCTGATCTCACAACACATGTTTGTGGAAGCATATCATGGCACGAACAAAGGTGATTCCTGGGGGCCTCAGAAAAAGAATTATAAAACCACCTCCGAAGACTTTGAAATTCACCAATCCACCGTCAGACAGATGGACCTAAATTCAACACCATAGCCTCTCGACCAGTAAAGATTAGTAAACCAATAAAGACTAGAGAAATGTGTATAATAGTCTGGGAGGTCAAAAAGAACCCTGGGTAGCAACTAAAGGCCTCTCTCACATTGGCAAATGTTAATGTTCTTGAGCCCACCATCAGTCAAACACTGAACAACTACTTTGCTCATGGCAGAGTTGCAAGGAGAAAGCCACTGCTCTCCAAAAAGAATGTCGCTGCTCTTCTAGTTTGTTAAAGATTACAACTTAAAAAAAAAAAAAAAGTTTGTGGATGGATCAGACCAAAATAGTGGGGTGGGGGGTGTTTTGGCCTAAATTAGAATTGTAAGTAAAAAACATGGTGGTGGTAGTATCAGGGCTTGGGCCTGTTTTGCTGCATCTGGGCCAGGACAGTTTGTCATCACTGATGGAAAAATGAATTCTGAATTACAGCAGTGAATTGCTAAAGGAACATGTCAGGACACCTGCTTATGAACTGAATCCCAAGAAAAAAACGGGTACCTAGGAATGGTTAAAAGAATTAAGGTAATGTTTTGGACTGGCCATATCAACATGTGTCTGCAGCATATATTGAACATCAAGTGGCCTGAGGAATTCCGAAATGAGGAGCTGTGGCAGAGAGTGAGTCAGGAATGAATATCCACCTGAATAAGAAGTGTGGCTGGATTGGGCACACCCTCAGAAAGCCAACTTCTTGTATCACTTGCCAAGCATTAACATGGAATCCGCAAGGGAAGGGGAACAGAGGCAAGCCCAGAAACAGCTGGAGGCAAGATACAGCGGCAGAACTGAAGAGATTGGGAACTAACTGGACTGGAGCAGGAATGATAGCCCAGAGTGGAGTCAAATGGGGAAGTGTCGACAGCCTATGATTCCTGGAGGAGCGCTGGGCCTAAGTAAATAAGAAGGTTTGGACTGGCCAAGTTAAAGTACTGGCCTTAAACCAATAGAAATGTTGTGTGAGCAGTTCATGTGAGGAAACCCACCAACATCCCAAAGTTGAAGCTGTTCTATATGTGGAAATGGACTTAATCACTCCAAGTCAATGTGCCAGACTGATCTACAGTTACCAGAACCTTTAGTTGCACTTATTACTGCACAATTGGGTCTGAAAACAAAGGTGTACATACTTTACCACTCACAGATATGTAATATTGGATCATTTAAATAAATCAATACATGACCATATGTAACATTTTGTCTTATTTGTTTAATTGGGTTCTTTTTATCTATTTTTAGGACTTCTGATGATGTTTTAAATCATATTTATGCACAAATACAGAAAATCTTAAGGGTTCACAAACTTTGAAGCACCACCGTAAGTCAACTTGCAGCGATTCCGTACCCATTGCAGCACCAGATTCCTCTTCCTGGCTGAAAGCAGAGAAACCTCATATTGTTTTCTGCTGTTGTAGCTCTTCCACCTGAAGGGTGATGAGATGATTTTTTGCTCAGCACAGAATGGATATTTCCTCTCAGCTCCATCGAATGTAACAATTCATTTAATCAAATCGTTTCCAACCACAGAACAACTGAGATCACTGGGATCGTACCCTCCTTATTAACCCACACCTGCAGGATCTTCTGCTCTACCCTGCTGCTATTTGATTAGCTAATTAGATACCTGCATGAATTAGCAGCTGTCCAGGTGTTCCTATTTCTCAAATCTGACTGGTGAGTGTATATTCTGTGTTGTTTTGTCACTCCAAATCTTCAGCTCGACAATTCTGCCCTTTGGCTAAGCTTAAAAAAAAAATCTTCAAAATCATCCCAGCACATGGCATGCTTTGATTCGCTTCCTGCGGTCAGTCGACTCAGAGTCAAATAGTTCAACCAGAGTTGGTTTTCCCCAGAGGGTTCTGTTAGCACACTGAACACTATGCACTGGGCATGTGAAGGAACATTTGCATTGTTTGTTCTGTAGGGAAGAGGATGTAATGGGATACTACTATTTTTTTAGATGTAGGCTGATAAAAAGGTTTTCCATGCAGGTTTCAACTTCTTCCAATGACTTTACTGCATCAGTATGTGTGTGTGTGTGTGTGTGTGTGTGTGTGTGTGTGTGTGTGTGTGTGTGTGTGTGTGTGTGTGTGTGTGTGTGATTCATGTTTGTGTACAGCGTTCTTGTATGCATTAGTGGTTTGTTAATGCAAAGCAGAAGTGGAGAAAGGTCAAAACCTCAATAAGTTCTCAATATCAACGGTCCTGTGCTGTGTGTGTGTTATAATACACCCTGGCTGTTTCTTTGCATAATTTGCTTGAAAAAAGAGTCAAAAAGAGATAAACATCCTGGTTTGGTGCTTGTTCTTTGGTGTGTCTAAGCTGTAGCACACACACACTTGCGCAGTGTCATTAAAAAAAGAAAAAGAGGAACACCAAATCCTCATCATTATTATGAAAGTACAAGGTAGCACTGGTGCCAATATTTTGTTAAGCTGGACAGTTAATATACGTTACTGTATGATGTGTGTGCAGTGTGTCACTGAGTGATGAGTTCTCTCCTGCTTTAGACAGGAAGTTAGCTTTAGCATTAGCGCCGGTCAGAAGCGTGCCACCTCCCTGATGCTGGGGGTCACCCCCTGAGACAGCTGCAGCTGGTGGAGGCCTGAGTTGTAGCTGGCACACAGGAGCGTGCTGGAGTCACAAGGTGCTAACGACACTAACGGTCCAGAGCCATCCAGAGACAGAGTAAATAAACATGCTGCAGGCACACACACACACACACACACACACACACACACACAGTAAGAAGTATTTTAGTGTATCATTAATCATAATTATGATATATTGATGTTCAGAATGAACTCGTCGCTATGTGATGTCACTCAGCTACATAAGACTCAGATCAAAAATAGGAACAGTGATGTTACTGGCCGTGTTCTGGTCCCAGATCTTCACCGAGCTGTCATGTGATGATGAGGCGACAAGTGCAGGTGAGCCGATGCTCGGGGGGAGGAACACGCAACACGCTGTCGTCTGGACATGTCCTCTGTACTCCACCACCTTACAGCCAGGTTGTCTGAGGTCCCAGAGCTACACACACACACACACACACACACACACACACACACACACACATACACACACACACAATCAGTTACACACACAGGCATCAGCAGGCCCAGACATTTACTAGTAATCAGATAATTACTTATACTTGTAACATACCCACCCACCCACACACACAAACTCACACACACTCACACTGACCGTGGCCTCACAGCCGTGACCCCCGAAGCCGTTGCTGCTGGACAGTAGGTGGTAGCGGTTCAGACTTACGTCGCAGTGAGTCTGGATGTACTGCTTCGCTGGAAACGTGTTTGTCACCTGCCATGTCCGACTGTCCCACACTCTGTAACGCACACACACACACACACACACACACACACCCACACACACACACACACAGAAAGAGAGAGAAAGAGAGAGAGAGAGACAAAGACAGTGAGAGAGGAGAGAGAGAGACAGAGAGAGGGGAGGGAGGGAGAGAGAGAGAGAGAGAGAGAAAGAGAGAGAGAGAGAGATAGCTGTCCTACATTACACAGAAATGCTACAATTTGTGTCATTAACACTAACTCTGAAGTCTTACCTAATGGTTTTATCTTCTGATGTTTGGACTATTGATGTTCCTCCAGGAACCCAACACAGATGGGTCACCTGGTACAGAGAAAGAGAAAGAGAGAGATGTTTTTATTAAAAATTACATTGTGGGAAGAAATATGACCACACATCCACCTGTGGAATGCAGTGTGTATAAAGTGTATGAGATGTGTGTATATGGATTTGGAAGAGCTGTTTGAGGTGTGTGTATATGGATTTGGAAGAGCTGTTTGAGGTGTGTGTATATGGATTTGGAAGAGCTGTTTGAGATGTGTGTATAAGGTGTGTATGTGGTGCATGTGAGATGTGTGTGTGAGATATATATGAGGTGTGTATATGAGTTGTGTGTAGGAGGTGTGGGTGTGTGAGGTGTGTAAGGTGTGTATGAGCTGTGTGAATGAGATGTATTGGGTTTGTATGATGTATTTGTAAGGTATGTGTATGAGATTTGTGAGTGATATACACATATACACCTCACACACACCTCATAGAGACACACACATACACACAGATATACACCACACACTGAAACACACACCTCACTCACACCACCCACACCTCATACATACCTCACACACACCTCATACACAGCTGACAAACACCTTTCACCTCATACAGTGTTTGAGTGAAGTGTGTGAGAGGTGTGTGTGATGTGTGTGTGTCTGTATGAGGTGTGTGAGGTAGGTCTGGAGGGCCAAGAACAAATAAGCAGCCCTTTTTTTAGGGACAGCACTGCTTGCTACGCAAGGAGAGGGGCCTAGAAAAGGTGGCCTAACCAAAACTTGTTTCCATTTCACCCAGTTGGCTAGCCACGGTCGATGGGCATCTTCAGACATGGTCAAACAACTTCAAAGGAGAGAATCAGACCTACCTCACAAAGACAAGGACTAAAGCTGGAATGTTGGAACATCAGAACCTTGGGGAATACAGCCTTCAAGAAGATGGCGCTGGCTACACCCTTAACTGGCCAGGAAAGCCTGAGACCAAGAGATGCCTTTCTGGCATCGGTTTCATGGTCAAGACCCTTGCTTCCAAGCTTGAGAACCTTCCAATCGGTCACTTTGACCGCATCATCTCCTTGTGCCTCCCACATAGCAACAACAAGTACACTATATTGTTCAGTGTATATGCCCCAACCCTTCAAGCAGACCCTGCAGAAAAGGAAAAGTTCTATGCTGACTTGTGTAAGCTAGTACTGAATACCCCTGCAGAAGACAAGGTCGTCATTCTTGACAACTTTAGCACCAGAGTAGGCCGAGATGCAGAAGCCTGGAAAAGAATGCTTGAAAAACACGGCGTTGGCAACTGTAAAGACAACGGGCACCTTCTGTTAGAGTTTTGCACAGAGCAGAGACTCACTATCACCAACATCATCTTCCAGCAGAAAGACAGCCTGAAGACAACTTGGAGGCATCCTCGGTCCAACTACATCTTGGTGCGCCAAAGAAACATGTGAGATAGCCTACATACCAGAGTGATGCCCAGTGCTGAAGGCCACACCAACCACTGCCTTGTCTGCTGCAAACTTAACCTTCATTTTAAACCCAAGACAAAGAGAGGCAGTGCTACAAGAAAGAAGCTCTGGGTTGGCAACCTCCAGTCAGCTGAAGTGAAAGATGACTTCCAGGCGAATCTTCAATCAAAGTTCGAAGATCCCAGTCGACTGGTAAAGCCCTCTCCAGAAGTACTTTGGGAACATCTGAAAACTGCCATTCTGCAGTCCTCTGAAGAAGTTATTGGGTTCTCCACAAAGACAAACAAAGACTGATTTGTTGAGAACAACCAGGAGATCCAGGAATTGCTAGCAAAGAAGAGGGTCGCCTATCAGGCACACCTTGCACAGCCATCATGCCTTGGGAAGAATGCAGCCTTCCACGTCATATGCAGCAACCTCCAGCATAAGTTTCAAGAGATCCAGAACAAGTGGTGGACCAACCTCTCAGAGAGAACTTAGCTTTGCTATGGCTCCATTGATATGGTCTTCGTGCTCAGGCAACTCCAGGAGAAATGCAGAACAAAGAACTGTAAGTGACAAACTGTGATGTTTGTCAGCCTCACTAGAACGTTTGACACTGTGTGCAGGAAGGGTCTGTGGCAGATCATGGAGAGACTAGGGTGCCCCCCAGAGTTCCTCAGCATGGTCATGCAGCTACACAAAGACCAGCATGACCAAGTTAGGCAAAGCAACGACCTCTCTGAGCCCTTCCTAATTATGAACAGTGTGAAACAGGGCTGCGTCCTTGCAACAACACTTTTACCATCTTCTTGCCATTTTTACCATGCCTGTCATCGGCATGATGGTCCAACAGCCCCCTGAAAACCTTGATGATGCAGACGGCATCTACATTCGATACCGCACAGACAGCAACCTGTTCAACCTGAGGTGACTCCAGGCCCACACCACAGCACGGGAGCAACTCATCCGAGAGCTTCTCTTCGCAGACGATGTTGACCTCCTTGACCATACAGAGGCAGCCCTGCAGTGCATTACATTTTGCTTTGCAGAGACTGCTGAGCTCTTCAAACATGAAGTCAGCCTGAAAAAGACGGAAGTTCTCCAACAGCCAGTACCACAGGAAGGAACCACTCGCCTCACATTACCATCGGTGAGACAGAGCTGAAGACAGTTCATCAGTTCATCTACCATCATTACTACTTCCGGCGCTGTCAGAACTTTTCCGAACCAGAAGCCGTGGGTGGATAAATCCGTCCGCGATGCTCTGAGATCCCGATCCGCGGCGTATAACACGGG
>JAOUQZ010000027.1:17717310-17738620 GCA_028564935.1 Neosilurus hyrtlii
TATACATGAAGGCTCTGAGACCAGACACTATACATGAAGGCTCTGAGACCAGACACTATACATGAAGGCTCTGAGATCAGACACTATACATGAAGGCTGAGAGCAGACACGATACATGAAGGCTCTGAGATGAGACACTACATGAAAACTCTGATCAGACACTATACATGAAGACTCTGATCAGACCCTATACATGAAGGCTCTGAGATCAGACACTATACATGAAGGCTCTGACATCAGACACTATACATGAAGGCTCTGACATCAGACACTACATGAAAGCTCTGACATCAGACACTTTATGAACGCTCTGAGATCAGACACGACATGAAAGCTCTGACATGAAAACTCAGATCAGACAAAACATTAAAACTCTGAGATCAGACAAAACATTAAAACAATGAGATCAGACACTAAATGAAAGCTCTGACGTAAGACACTACAGGAAAACTCAGAGATCAGACACTTTATGAAACCTCTGAGATCAGACATTACATGAAGGCTCAGAGAGACACTACAGGAAGACTCCAGGATTAGACACGACACGATGGCTCTGAGATCAGACACTATATAACATATCTGAGATCAGACACTACATAGGGTTTAAAATCAGATAAAAAAGATCTACCTGCTCAGTCAGCTCTTTCACTTTGATCTTCTCCTTTTCAAGAGCAGTCTGCAGCGTCTGGACCAGGTTCCTCATCTGCTGGTCCTCCTCCTCCTTTCTCTTCAGCACAGCTTGAACCTGTAACCACATTTTAACATAATTTATTTCAGATTAAATGTAAAACCTCGCTGTTGTATTTGACAGACAGAAAAATTATTTATCAGTGTGTCAAGTGTCCAACCTGCAGGTTAAGTTGGACCAGGTCAGCTTCTCTCTTGGCAAGAGCAGCCTCGAGGACGTTAGCGTGTTCCCGCAGTGCACTGTGGGATTGCCCGAGTCCGGTCAGCTTCCCTTTCTCGTGCTCAAGCTCCAGTGCTAGCTTCTTGTTCATGTCTTCTAAGCGGCGGATTCTCTTCTTAAAGCCGCGCGACTCCTGCAGCTGTAAATGGAATAAAACACGGTTAAACACATGCTTTCTGAAAAACTTATACATGTTGAAGACGTCGTGGCTCTACTGACCTCATCCTCCAGCTCCAGGACCTTCTCCTGATACTCCTCTAGCTCGGCGCTGGTCAGACTGATCACTTCCTGCAGCTCCTTCTCCAGCAGGGCTTTACTCTGCAGCACTGTGTTCAGCTCCGCCTGCAGGGACTCCACCTTCGCCTAGGAGCCAGACACACTAAGCTAAATCCCTCTGCGTGTGTTATTCTCTCGCACAGACAATCAACCTGCACTTATTGGTCAGGATATTACCTGCAGGGCCTGGTTGTTCCCACCCTCATCCACCTGCGCTCGGAGTTTCACTATCTCCGCCTCCGCAGTCTCTTTCTCCACCAGCGCTTCCTGTAGGCGTCGGCTCAGGATGCTCACGGCGTTCTCGTACGCTTTGTGTTTCACCTTTAGCTCCTTCTGCGCACTCGTTAAATCCGTCCCCAGCCTCTTCATTCTCACCTTCTGCTCCGAGATCGCCCTGAGACGCAGCGACGAAGGGGTTTACTTTACAAGATACTGTCTAATAATGCTAACCAGGAGCATATACACAGCTAGCGGAGATCATTTAGTTTGTGCATAGTGCTAACTAGCAAGACCCGAGTGGATGGATGCATGGACATTAAAATTACATTGTTTAAAACACAATGTCCATTAAAACCGTTTGCTCTGACAGCTTGAAATGTTCTCAGGGATTAAAATTTTTCATTTGTTGATATAAGTGATGTAAACATTTGTGTACAGATGGATAAAGGGTCATGTGACTCACTTCTTGGCCTCATTCTGCATCTCTTCCACCTTCTTCCTTAGGACCTCGTTCTCCTCTGTGACAGCAGAGAGCTGATTCTGGTCAAACTGTACCGACTACACACACACACACACACACACACACTTACTTATGGTCTCTTGGCAAACTTCAGGAAATGAGTCACGTGTGTGTGTGTATTCGTGTGGGTGTACCTGCAGCTGTGAGTCAAGCTGGTCCCGCTCAGTCTGCACCTCCTGCAGATGTTCCTCCAGGCTGCTCATCTGCTGCTGCACTCTCTGGACCTCCTGCAGGAGGCGCTGCTGCTCCATCTCGGCACTCCTCTTCTCCTGCTCCACCCGCTGCACTTCCTCCTTCAGCTCCTTCACCTCAGACAAGAGACGCTTCTTTGTCGCCTTCAGCTCCGAGATCAGCTGCTCCTTTGAGGCCGCGTCTCGCCTGTATGCCTCCACCATCACCTGCAGGGGCAACAGGGACCATGTGCACAAAGTGCTTGAAGACAAATCCATTGTGGTGATGGTGGTGGTGGGAGGGGCCTGTGAGGCCGGTGGAACTTACAAGATTATATTACGTGCGTTTGGTAGACGTACCTTCTGCTGGTTGAACTGCTCCTTCAGTTTCTGTGCTCGGTTCTTCAGAGAGACGTTCTCCTGCTCTAACGACTTGATCTGGATCATTCAAACATTACAACAGGAAGTAACTGAATTTAGTTTTTCACTTCTTACTATTGATTCAGGTCAAATCTTCTATCTTGCAGTCAGCATGAATCCTGAACAGCTTTCTGTTCACTCTGCTTGCACAGGGGTGTGTGTGTGTGTGTGTATGTGCTTTTGCTCCAAACTTCCCATGTTACCCTAAAGATTAAAGTATTGGCCTCCCATGTTTGAGGTAAATTTGTGACCTCACTTTCCGTTGGCGCACTCACCTGTGTGGCCTGGACCTGCACTTCCTGTCTGAGCTGCTCCAGCGCATCAGACGAGTCCAGCACTTCCTGTCCGAGTCTCTCGGCCCCGTCGCCCAGCTGGCTCTTCTCGGCGCGCGCTGCCTGCAGCGCCACCTCCAGGACTACTTTTTCGTTGCGCAGGAAGTGCAGCTCTTCTTCATGGGCAGAGGACTCGGATTGTAGCTCGCCCAGCTCAGCCTGCAGCTGCTCATATCGAGCCTCCATCAGCTGCAGAGCCTGTTCTTTACCCTGCAAAGCATCCTGAGTCTCTGTCAGCTTCTTCATCAGATCCACGTGTTCACGCTGGAACGCTGAGAGCTGAGCTTCCTTCTGGGACAGAGACACTCTCACCTGGACAGGACAGGAAGAAGAAAATCATCTACATGTTACACTACATTCATACACCTGTACATGTTCCGTGTGTGCGTACCTCTTCCAGTTCTCTCTCGAGAGCTGCGGTTTTATTGGCTGCTCTCAACAGCTGCTCTCGCTCCTCCTCAAACTCCTCCAGTTTCTGCTGCAGGTCCTCCTCCACCATTGACTTCGCATCCTGGATCTGCTGGATGGCTGCTTCCTGGGTCAACATGTCCGACTAAAGGAGGCGGAGTCAGAGGTGAGGCAACAATGAAGAGGTGAGGAAGGGTGAGACAAGTTAGGCAGGAGAAACATTTTTAGAAGAAGCAGAGAGGAAGAGGAAGAAGAAGGAGAAAGGAAGCAGAGTCAGAAGAGGAGAGAAGGAACGAGAATGGAGGTGGAGTCAGAAGTAGCAGAAAGGAAGGGTAATGAAAAAAGAGGCGGCGTCAGAAGAAGCAGAGAGGGAACGAGAGGAGGCGGAGTCAGAGAAGAAGAGAGAGAATGAAAAAGGAGGCGGAGTCAGAGAAGTATCAGAAAGAGGGGATGATGACAAAAGAGGTGGAGTCAGACAGGAGGGGGATGAGAAAGAAGGCAGAGTCAGAGCAGACACAGAGAAGAGGGGGACAATGAGGAGGCGGAGTCATTATGTCACAGCATGGGTGCAAGAATTTAAATTACTGGTTATGATTTTTGGAACTGAGTGGATACAGATGCTGAACAGAGATTTGGGTAAAACCTGAAAACACATTTTTCTGTAAATTCAGTTCAATTCTACTTTAAGGATGAAGCTAAGAGTAAGCTCAGGCTGTGAGGCCACTGAGGAAACTCCGCGCCTCACCTCGATGTTCTGCAGCTGCACGGCGATGCGCTCTTTCTCTTTAATGGAGCGATGTTTGGTCTCAGTGAGCTGATGAGACAGACTGACGTTCTCAATCTTCAGGTTCTCCAGTACACCGATCTGAGTTATGTGACCCGCCTGTGAGGAAGAGGAGGAGGAGATGCACCATTACATAAATATACCCAGTGTGTAGAGAAAGAGAGAGAGAGAGAGAGAGAGAGAGAGCATACCTGCATGTTGGCCATCTGACTCTGCAGTCGGACGCGGGCCTCTTGTGCGATGGCGAGCTGTTGCTGATACCAACTGCGTAACTGCTGCAGTGACTGCACCTCCGCCTGCGACGTCTGCAGTCGAGAGTTCAGAGCACTGCGTTCAGCCTCCACCTGCTGCAGCTGTGCATGTAGGCCGGTCAGCTGCTGCCGCAAATCGCTCACTGGTGCACATACACACGTACGCACGCATGCACACACATGGAGTATCAGCAGTTAGCAATATTTGGCAACTTTGTCAGGTAACTTGAGCTGCAAAGCGTATTTGTATCTAGCCCCTCCCCTTTTCCCTATTCCTCATTTGTATCACTGTACATTATCGTTGTTCCTCCTCACCTGTTCCATCTCTGGAGCTCAGGGTCTGCTGCATGTCCTCTACTCTTCCCATGAGCCTCTGGTACTGCACCTCAGCAAGCTGCAGGTCTTTAGCGAGGGACTCCAGACCGGCATTCTTCTCCTCCAGCTGACCCTGCAGCTCCGCCATGGCTCGCTCCAGCCCGCCCCTTTCCGAGCGCAGGGACGACACCTCTGACGCTAGCAACACCTGACGCTCAGTGCTTACACGTGTCTCCTCACGTTGAGCGTGGAGACGAGCGTCCAGCGCCGCTAGCTCGGCCTGCAGCTCCGTCCTCTCCTTCAGAGCCTGCAGGAGAAGGCGGACCTTAAAGATACAACACGGTACACACACTCTGGTAGTCACATGTACGGCATGTCGGGTCATGTCTCACCTGACTGGCCTCAGAGGAAAGAGACTCCAGCTGTCCCTCCAGCCTCATCTTCTCTTTCAACACCTGCAGCAGCTCATCATGAGTCCCCATCACTGAGCTTCCGTATGACACTCTGCGTACACACACACACACCATTAATTTACCACTTTTGCACCAGAATTGAATTGTAGGCGACCACACCCACTTTACTGACACTAGCCTTATTTGATTATTTCACACTTTTATTACAGCAAATACCCATTAATAAATGTATTCAATCTAATATTCAAATTTGTTCAGAGTAACTGAAACAAAACTGATTATTTCTATAAAGCAGATGCGTACGTGCTGGAGAAACTGTCCCGGCGGCTGCGCGATTCGGCCCCGCCCTCACTCTCCAGCTCATCATTGGCACCGCCTTCCTTTTCCTGCTCCAGCTCATCATTCGCTGCTTGCAGCACCTCCCTAAGAGAAGGGTACCTCCCCACAACCACTTCTTCTTCCACTTTCTCCGCCGTAGCCTGGTTAGCCATTACCGCAAACTCTGTCGGTCTGATATTCCCGCCGTTTTCAGAGCTGAGGCCGCTGGTTTCCGACAGCGTGGAGACGGAGCTCGTGCTGATCTCGGACAGTGTGGAGACGGAACTGGTGCTGACATTAGACAGTGTGGAGACGGAGCTCCTGTTCATCTCGGAAACACCAGATGATGAGAGTTTCTCGCCAGCAGTGTCCGCAGTTTTGTAGTCGGCAAGCGAGTGGATCTTACCGGATCGGGACGATTTGGATTTCCTTTCTTTGGGAGCTGGGATGCCCAGGCTGCCCAGTTTGGGTCCACGGGGAACGCTGGTGCGCAGGAATGAGTACTCCGTCGTCATGGCAACGGTGGAAGCACGGGGCAAAATGTCGGGGTGCAGCATCAGTTCTGGGTCGAGGGTACTGCAGGGACGAGACTTAGGGGACGAACGATGATGTGACTGAGGGAGAGACAAAGACACAAAAAGTTTCTATTCAGAACACATGGACACTCTCATCACTGCTAGGCAACCAGAAAAAATGGCTGCTGTAAACAAATTAGCAAATGAAGTTAATGATTTTAGTAGCCATCAGCTCTGCTTTACAGACACGTGGGACACAGTAACGGTGGAAAGGTTTCAGAAATATCCACAACGTTAACATTTACCTCAGATGTGTCAATAAAACACGTTTAGAAAGAATAAAACTCCACCATGACTACATTCAGCATTTATCGGTAATCAAACGTGGGTTCAGCCTTAGAGAAACAGCGCCACATCCCAACATGTGAAGCTTCCAAAGTAAAACTCTGAGATAAAACCTGTAGCATTTAGCTTTGGAACCAAAACGGTCAAAATTGAACGAAGCTAAGTGCTAGCTATATTAATGTGTCCGTATTGCCACTGTGAGTGTGTGTGTTGTCTAAACAACTGATTCCCCGTTTTCAAGACTGAAGCAGAACTTTAAGGAGATTGTGACAGTGTAATTAGCATCATTCTGTGACAGAAATGCACTATAAATAGTCTGAGAATGTTTATCTGAATCAGATGATTGACAGGTCGTGGGCGGGGTGGATCAATCAAGCCGCTTCAGGAAAAAAAAACCCTTTGTGATGAAATGTCACTCAGTGACTCACGCCAAGCACTAATCGTGCTAACAGTGTAGGACTTCCTGTTTTTCTACCATATTGCTAACTGCTAACATTCCTGTAGTGTGTGGATGCTCATAAAACACATTTAATTTAGATCCGTTAAGGAAAAACACAATGAGGTAAAAATAACATTTAAAATGGTAAAATTAAAAAAGTTTAAACAAGTCACTAGTTATGGCACCTTCAACCCAAAACCACATTAAGATTAGCAACTTGTTTAGCAAAAAATTAATTTTCTTTCATGTTTTAATATGATGCTAAGAGTGTACACATCGTTAGCATCAGAGAGCAGCAGTTATCATGTCTCTGTTGTCATTTAAATGGAAATTATGCTAATTGCTATAGGACTGTTCACTAACTTCAAAAGTAACAGTGCTAATGAACAATGCTAAGACGTTCACGTTCTTATACACCACAAGTTTTCTCTCAGGCTTCACTAGCATCAGTGCTAATAATGTTAGTAAGGCTAATAATGCTAATAACAAATAAATAAAGATAAGAATGGGTTAGGGCAGCACGGTAGCGTGGTGGTTAGCATGTCCACCTCATAGCAAGAAGACCTTAGGTTCAAGTCTGCGTTTCTGTGTGGATTTTGTATGGTCTCGCTGTCTTTTTGTGTGGGTTTTAAGTTTTATTCTGGTTTCCTCCCATGTTAGGCTAATTGGCTATTCCAAATTGTTCCTGGGTGCGACTGTGAATGGTTGGTGGTGTGTGTTGGCCCTGCGATGATCTGGTGAGCTGTTCAGGGTGTAACACTGCCTTCGCTCAGTGTTGGCTGAGATAGACTCCAGCCTCCCAATAGGATTAAGCTGCTGAATGAGTGTGACTGAAGAATGAGTTAAGCTATTCAGATTTCAGAAGCTAACGTATTCTGAATATACCTTAAAACACAAATTACAGTCAGGCATAGGTGAGACAACTGCAAACTGTGCCAAAAGTAATGGCACCCCGGCCTACACTGTCAACAAAGAACATGACCAGAAATCACTAGGCAGGCATTAGCAGTGTTAGTTGGGGTGTGTGTGGTGTGGTGTGTGTTTCGCACCCTCTCCCGATGTCTCTGAACTCGGTACTGCTTTAGCTGCTCCTCCAGACGCCGCCGAGCCTCCAGGCGTATCTTCTCCTCGTTCTCCATCTCCAGAGATGGCTCATTCGCTACACACACACACACACACACAAACACACGCGAACAGTCAAATTTCCTTCAGCTAAGTTTAGGCTGATTGATTAATCCTCATTCTGTCCTGCATCTTACACACACAGAGAGAGAGAGAGCGAGAGAGAGAGAGAGCGAGAGAGAGAGAGAGAGAGAGAGAGCGAGAGAGAGTGAGATGAAGGGAAAGTGAAGGAAAGTGAAGAGCTGTTACAATGAAACAGGACGAAAATTAACACATGAATAAAAAAAGAACAAGAAAGTAAAAACAAAATCAACAAGAATTAACTAAAAGGCTAGTGAATAAAAAAGGAAAGAATATATAAAAAAGAAAAAAAACAAAGGAACATGAAAATGAATTTAAAAAGAACAGAAAAAATAAAAGAAAAAGTAGCAAGAAAGTTAAAAGACGAAGAAAATTAAAAAAAAAAGCATCTGTTTCTCTTTAAGGAAGAAGGAAAAAGAAATGCATGTTTATCACAGGAAGTGAAGTGACAGTGAGCTCTCTCTCTCTCTCTCTCTCATTATCCTGGTGTCAGAGTGGTGTTGAGTGAATTACAGTCGGTGTTTGTTAAAGAGGAATTCTCCCAAATCATGCAGGAACAGAGCAGACAGGCGTGCGCGCACACACACACACACACACACACACACACACACACACACAGTGCAGTGTCGTGGGAGACATGTGCTGATAGTAAACTCCTCAATATAACTCTTCAGGTTTGAATTATTTGAATGTAATCGTGTTATTAAAAAGGTGAAGTTTAATCCATGCTCTGAGCACGAGCGTGATACATAGCTGACCAGAACTGTCAGGAAAATGTGAGTGCTTGTTTATTACACCTCCTGTCAGTCATTTTATAGACACACCCCATGTCACCACCCCACCGCTGTCTGTAATTGGTTTTATTACTTTTTCTTGTATTTCTATAATTATTATTACTGTTGATGGAAATTAAGGTTTTACTGTGGAGTTATACATGTTACTCAGTAACGCCAGAGTTTATGACTCATGAAAAAAAATCAGGACATCGACTATACTCGTCAACTTCCTGATAAACCATCCCAAGCTGAGTGTTGCGCATCTACAGAGTTATAACAAAGCTTTCATACGACTGAATATTCAAGTGAACCAAAGAGAGTGCATTTGCTAACTCTATGCAGCATGCTAACTCATGTTTACAAACATCGTCAGATAGAGATAACATTTATAGTAAGAAAAGTGATAACGTTAAATAAAGATCAGCACATGTCCAACATGAGGAGCAATTAATAAACATATGAATTTAATTAGTGCTCAGTTAATGAAGTGATTCCAAAAGAAACCCAAAAAACATCCAGCATCCAAATCATGAGTGTGTTAGGAGATCAGAGCAGCCTGAGGGGTCACACCCGGGGGTTAAACTGGAAGTGTGGGCAGGGCAGGAGGAGGAGGGAGGGGGCAGGGTCACGGGGAGTATGACATCGTGTGCTTACAGAGTTCCGTCTCCTGCATTGGGATACTTAGTCTGAGGGACTGCAGTGCCGAGCCCTCAGGCTTTTCTACGCTGTCAGGGAAACAAGCCACACCTGCACCAGGAAGTGTTACGGGAGAGGAGCTGCTGTTTCCTGTCTCTCCCTCGACCTCGCCGTTCTCCAGCGTTTCTGCTCCAACATGACCTGCATGAGAAACGGAGGCAGACCAACCAACACACATACACACACAAACCGAATGAAACATTAAAAACAAAAACAGTAAGAAGAAAACTAATAAAAAGGGAAATGTGAGAAAAACTGAAAAACAGAGATGAAACAAAGAAAAAAAAGGGCAAGCGTGAAAAGGAAAAAGAAGGATGAACTTAATAGTCCATGGGCCAAGGTCGAAAAAATGTGCCACTCAAAGGGACCAGGTAAAAATATTTATATATATTTATATATTTATATATTTAACTTGTGGTGATTACAAAACGTTATGGTAGCAATCCCAAAGGAGGAGCTTTATAAGGAATTTTGAAGAATAAAGTATCGCCAAATTTCAGTTTTGCATGAAAACAAGGCTTAAATTTCATAAACCAATTCTAAATGGCTAAATTAACAAAATTATTTTTTTAATCTTTTAAATATCAAAGGAAAAGGCAAATATATTATTATGTTCTGGGTCGGCCTTGGGATCTCTTCCCGGTTGGACATGCCCAAAACACCACACCAGGGAGGTGCTCAGGAGGGATTCTAATCATATGCACGAGCCACCTCAAATGGCTCCTCAAATGATCTGGCAGGATTTTGTTCTTTCGATCATCACCCAAACTCGTGACCATAGGTGAGAGCTGGAATGTAAATTTACTGGTAAACTGAGCTTTGCCTTCCGGCTCAGCTCTCTCTTCACCACGACGGACCTTTACAGCAGAGGCTGCACCGATCCACCTCTCAGACATCAGGATCTCCCGCTCCATCCTTCCCTCACTCGTGAACAAGACCCTGAGATACTTGAACTCCTCCACTTGGGGCAAGACCTCATTACAGAACCAGAGGGTGCATTCCACGCTTTTCCAGCTGACTGGAAAACCATGAACACCTGAACCATGGCATCAGACTTGGAGGTGCTGATTCTCATCCCAGTTGCCTCACACTCAGCTGTGAATTGCTCCAGCGAGAGCTGAAGGTCCCGAATCGATGAAGCCAAAAGGACAACATCTGCAAAAGCAGAGACGAGATCCTATGGCCACCAAACAAGAACCCCTCAACCACGTCTAGAAATTGTATCCATAAATATTATGAACAGAACCAGTGACAAAAGGACATCCTTGTCAGACTCCAACCCTCACCGAAAACAGATTCGACCTACTGTTACCAATACGGACCAAGCTCTGGCTCCGGTAGCAACGGGTCAGGTATTCCATATTCCCGAAGCACACCCAACAAGATAGACTGAGGGACATGATCGAAAGCCTTCTCCAAGTCCACAAAGCACACATGGATAGGTTGGGCAAACTCCCATTCACCAAGACTTACAAGTCTTACTACATCCAGACCCCTGAGGTATTCAGGGCAGATCTCATTCACCCCCAGAGCGCGGCTACCGAGGGGCTTTTTGACTACCTCAGCGACCTCAGCCCTAGCAATGGCCAGAGTTAATGTTATTTCACAAAGTCTTTCTAGGTTTGATTTAGAAAAGCTAGCTACAGAGGAGAGACACTAGTAGTCCTGAATCGAGCAATGACATTGTGATCAAAGCCGCCCTCCACATGAGAAACGCTATCCAGAACCAAGACATCAATGCTCCATGGCCACCACAACCGGCGGAGCAAACGGAACAAACTGTGAAAATTCCAGATGATCTGAAGCAGTTTCTGTATACAACCTTGACTGTTCTGTCTCCATTTCCTGGCAAGGAAAGATGTCCTAATAAAGTTCAATGCCTTTCAACATCATTTGGCCAGGACTTGGTATTTGGTGTAAGCGGTGGATGACAAAGGCCACCCAAGCATGTTTTATTTCACTCACTCACCAACAATGTCATCCTTACACAAATTCTTAATCGCCGTGGTCACGGCATTGTATACTCCCAACTCGAAAAGATCAACACCGCATTGTGCCTTCAAAAGATCGCGGCCATCTCCTGTAATGAACTTCCCCTCCCTGAAAACATCCGTCCATTTATTTGTTCCACCCAAGCCCGGGATAACATTGATCATCTCGACTTTATCTGGTGATGGCACATCTCACCGAGTTAATGGCATTGCAGTGCAAGCCAATCATTCAGGTCCTTATCCACCATCTGCTTTGACCAACATCACAAAGACAAAGAAGAGAAGCATAGAGTCAATCACCGAAGATGAAGCTTTACCTGTTTACAATGCGAGCGAGCGGTGCGGACCCATGCCCAAGATGTATGAAGAAGTCACTTTAGAGGAAGAAAGTGACGCTTAAACCAAGAAATGCCACAAGGTTTTCGAACAACCCTGGTTGTGGATACACCAGAAAATGTATTCTTTGTAAATCTGGATTTTTCTTTTTCTGAGATGTGAAGTATTTTTCAACTTATGCCAAAATTTAAAGTGAATTACATGAAATATTAAGTTGACATATTGTGCATTGCTGTCTACCATTAAGTTATCATTTGTGCGGAGGTAAAATAACAGGTTGCCATGGCGACCGAGGCCCCATTTTACAATTGAACGGCATTGTAATTTATTTCAATTTCCTTTTCAAGTATATTCAGTTAGAATTATGCTTTAAAAATGACTCTCATCCAAGAACACAACTTTGAACTAGAGCGCTCTACTCGTATAGGTGACTGAATGGAAAAATCAATGATGTCACTTATTCACATGATTTCAACAAGGAAGCTACTCATTAAGGCTTACTATCATACATTAGAATAAACGGTAGTCATTATAGATTGAAAAAATATATGACAGCACTGGTCCCTCGAGATGGTACAAAACGCCCCGATTATGGGGTTCTGGCCCATGGACTATAAATGTAAAAAAACGAACAGAAAAAAGACTATTGAGTAATTCTTCTAAATAAAAGGTGGTGCAGGAATAAAAATGATAAATTATGACATGAAAGATGAATAAAGGAAAAAGTGAAGTAATTCATCATGCACTAACACTGTAAACGTTATTACACAGTTACTAATGCAGAACAGTCAAAATCCGAGTGTGTGCGCGTTTTGAGAAGGGGAGAACTAGTGAGATAAGATCTGAAGTAGACGAGCAGGTTGAGCGAGTGAGGCTCGGCGAGGCTCTGATTTAGACTCTGGACTCATCACGACTCCGGACTCACCGTTGGGGATGTTGTCCTCAGTGTTTGGATCCCCTGCTTTCACCGCCCTCGTCTCTGTCTCTCCGCCCACCAGTTCTGTGGTGTTGGTTTTGATCTCTATGGACACGCCGCCTGTGTTTCCGTTCTCCATCTTCATGCGAGTGTGTAGAGTTCTGCACGCACAGGGACCACGTCTCCGCTGTCTCTCTCTCTCTCTTCCTCCCTCACTGCATATCTGAACAAAACAAACACCACAGTAAACAAACACTACATCACTGCTCACTCCTCCTCCACACAATGTTAGTCATCACACTCTTATTACACATCTCTACTCCACATCGACACTGTTAAGATCGTAATAACACGTGTTATAAAGAAGGCTTTCGACCTGAAGAGTGATTCATAACAGGTAGTGCACTTGCTGTGCTGTACCTCGGGGTCATTCTGAATAATTCCGTGCTATTAATAATGAAACACGGGGTTTAAACTCCAGCTGGATGACCAAACACATCCCTACTCTCGGTTTAGGTTCACTACACGCACTATACACAGCACTAAAGCCCCTAAACACTACCTAGTGCACTAGAAGCGCATTCAGGACACACACCGCTGTTAATCAGAGTTAGCCTGTTAGCCTGTTAGCACAAACAGAGTGTTGAGCCCGCGGTGACAGGAACACACTCCTGTCCAACTCCGGACCGCCCTGTCTCCCCTGTTACACCCTCAGCATGTTAATACCACGCTGAGGAGTTTCATAAACCCGTCTCTTTTAACACCGAGAAGAAAAGCAGTTCAAATACCGACGCGTTCCGACGTTCTCCTCCCTGCTCCAGCTACGTGGCTGTTTGGGTTCCGTCACGGTTCATCATCCGGCTGGAAACAACACCGTCGCGCAACACAAAAGGTTCCTAGTTCAAGACGGACGGATTTCACATAAGCACCAGGCTCTCACAGTAAACACACATCTAAATTTCTAATTTATTTGCCACATACACAATCATACACAGCACCACATGTAATGAAATGCTTGTTATCCTCGACTGTCCTATATTTGAAGAAAAAAAGCTATCAATATCAAGAAGAGAAAAAATAATCAATAACAAGGACACTTTAAATACATAATGTATAGTAATAAGCACGGCCGCCTCTCAGCAAAGAGGTTCTGGGTTCGATTCCCAGGATCAGGAGTTTCTGTGTTCTCCCTGTGCTTGCACGGGTTTCCTCTGGGTACTCTGGTTTCCTCCCACCTACAGTTCAAGACATGCACATGAGGCTTATTGGCTGTACAGAATTGACCGTAGTTGTGAATGGTTATTTTTGGCAAGTTGTTCAGGGTGCACCTCACCTATGCCCAGTGTGGGCTAAGCCTCCCTGCAAATCTAGGATTAAGTATCTCTCAAATCTCAAATGAGTCGGTGAGACACCACAGCAAAGCAATCAGTTTCTTGTTTTTTTTTTTTTTTTACTATTTATAGGTATGTGTTTGAGGAGTATGAACACTTTAGTTTTGGCCCATAAACTACTGACATTTCCTGTAAATGCTACATGAGCGGGGTCAACCAGCCATACTGGTAGGCAAAAAGAGGAATGTGATCTTGCCAGCATGCCTACTACTTCTTGTGAGCTGCATCAATTAGTTCCAAACACGGTCATTTGGTCACACACCCATTTCTCCTAATTGCACACCCCCCCCCCAAAAAAAACCTACAAATCAAAACAAAACGATAACCAACACCATGAATATATATATATATATATATATATATATATATATATATGCTTCTAAATTGTTTTGGATCAATTTCTTTTTAAGCTGAAATTTATTTATTTATTTAAATAATCTTATTAATATAACTTATCAGTAATTTAAGCATCAATCAGTTTCACAATTCATTTGGCTTCTCTGTCATAAGGACGGGGAGTGAGAATTCAATAATTGCAAATACCCCCATAGACGGTGTGACAAATACAGTCAGCCCCCCAACCCTTCAAGCTCTATGGGTCTGGAAGAGACACCCCCACCAAAACGTCCAGTTTTCTTCATACCTTTTCTTATCTTCAGGACCCAGAGTTCACAAATAACATGGACTAGATTTAATATCTCCAATCATACTAAAAATAAATAAATACACAATTAGAATTAACTCTAATAAATACAAGCGACAAGTATGACAATTAGATCTGTATTTGTCTATATGACAGCATGGCAGACGCCAGCTGGAGGTTTTTTTGCCTACCGGTCAATGTGCATGTGTTGGAAAACCAGAAATAAACAACAGCGATTGCTCCTATTGTCACTTAGCATTTTAAGAGTACTAATATTGTTAGTCAGTTCAGCATAATGTGTGTATGTAAAATGTTTAAGCGATTCACACGTTTATTATAAGATAAATGACACAGTGAGACGTCACACTCTAGTGACTCTGAGGACGAGATTGCTGCCAGAGATGAGCATGACGGTAAATCCAAAATGGCTAACATTTTACGAACTCAGCTTTCCTGTTGTCCGTTGCTTTAGGAACACAAAAGAAATGTTTTCCGCAATTTCCGTGCTTGTTTGTGCAGCTCTGCACTGGCCAATGGTGTTTTACGATGCACAGATCAGTGATGTAGCCTTCAATCTAACATGTTTGCGTCAGTACCAGGATGGAACCGCTAATTACGAAGACAACATGTCTCTGAGCATGCCCTATGTTATAACACTCCTACGTACTTTCACAATGGGGAAGGACTGATGTTGCCGGAGGGATCCGCTAATGTGCCACGTAATCGTTTTAAAGCCAAAAACAATAATTCACCACAGGTACCCTTTAAAGATACCCAGTGACTAGTGAATATTTTGTGTGTTTTATTTTCCATTATGAGTTCATTTT
The DNA here is from genome assembly GCA_028564935.1 of Neosilurus hyrtlii. Classification (NCBI taxonomy): domain Eukaryota; kingdom Metazoa; phylum Chordata; class Actinopteri; order Siluriformes; family Plotosidae; genus Neosilurus; species Neosilurus hyrtlii. Next base: position 17,732,722 of record JAOUQZ010000027.1, read on the forward strand.
TGGCTTAATACAAAGGTTTTTTGGTGAAACCACACCGGCTCAGGGGCTCAGAATCTCTGATTCATCTGTGTTACATCTTGATCTTTGGTTCTGTGTCTGTTTACAATAACAGTAGGACCATGTGACGAGAGGAACTTGAACGTGGCCGTGCAACACTGATTGGTAGAAATTGGAAAAATCCAAAAACAAGTGTTAAGAAACAAAGTGGCATATGATAAGAGAAATTAAAAGATGGCAATGTATACTAATATCATTTCACCTGCTGCGGGGCATTGATACTTGTGTAGAGAAGTAAGCAGCTGGTTTCAGAAAGACATCAACACGGTGCGCGGCTGTCAACCTGGAGATCGCTGGTTGATATCCCGGCTGGGAGTCCATTAGTTGTCTGTGCTCTCAAAGAAACGGAACATCCCATACCACAATGTGTGCTATTCCCTTCACAGAACAGTGCAAACAGATTCCAACCAGGATAGAAAGAGAAGTCTGAGGCCTCAGTGCCCAACTGAGCAAGAGGATAAATACATCAGTCTCTAGTTTGAGACACCGATGCTGGACAGGTCCTCAACTGGCAGCATCATTAAACAGAACACGTAAAACAAGAGTCTCGACTTCAGTGAACAGCAACTCCCGGAATTGCAAAGAAAAAAAGCATATCTGAGACAATGAAAGCAAAAGATTAGGATGGGCAACAGATTACAGATGTTGGACAGAAGCTTGTGGGAAAAGTGCAATATATAGATGAATCCAAGTCGGGGTGTTTGGGTCAAATAAACAAAAGTGAGTGCTCAACTCCATCTTTTAAAACAAACATGGTGGGGGCATTGTGATGGTCTGGGGGTGCTTTGGTGGCAAAATGGGAGATTTGTACAGAGTAAAGGGATCTCAAACAAAGAAGGCATATTACTACATTTTTCAACAGCATGCCATACCCTGTGGAAGGCACTTGATTGGAGCCACTTTCCTCCTTCAACAGGATAATGACAAACTATGCAAGAACTGTTTAAAAAAGCAGTGAGCTGATATTCTGTCAATCATGCACTAGCCAATGCATTCGCTGGATCTCAATCCGACTGAGCTGGTGTGGGAACAGCTTGACTGTACTGAAGTGACTGGAAGGGGTGCTCATTAAGCTGGTCCAAATTGTGGGAGATGCTTCATGATGCAGTTTGAAATTTCTTTATCCTACCTTGACGAAGAGAAACCTAGAATGACAAAGGTCTTCAAGGCTGTGACTACTGCAAATGGATGGTTTTAGACAAAAGTCTGAAGAACAAATAATTACAAGTAAAAATGATTTGTAACTGTTAATGTTTGTATTAACCATGACTAATAATCACTGGAGGCGTGTTTGATTTTAAGGAAAATGTTACATTTTCTGGGTGACTTCAAACTTTTGAATAGGAATATTTTATTTTAAATAAAGCGATTTATTGTGCAACTTAAACACCCACATTCAATGCGCAGCTGGTGAACATTAAACTATTATATTAATTTACTGTTTACTAAATACAAGTTGAATAGTCACGTTTGCCATCAAGGTCAATGCTACATAATTACAAACACTAATATCGCCCTAAAGATTTTAATAATAAAATACTTTATTACATGATATTAGCTAGCATGCATGTTAACTGTAATTATACTTACATTTCTGCAGATGACTGATCGTTACCAGCAATCCAGAGTAAAACTGTTCAGATTTTTAAGATAAAAGCTGCATCCATAACAACCAGAGACTCCAAATACTTTATGATGAAAATGTAGCATTTAATTAGCCATTCAATTATCAAACTATTCTCAGTGAAGCACATCATGTGCTAAACATTTTACACTTCAGGTTAATATATGGTTTTGGTCTGCTTTAAGAAAAAAAAAAAAACTGTCAAAATAAAACACTATATTACGTTCATATTTCAAACATGTAACATTTGGAATTTTATGAGAAAAAGTAATTTGTCTTTTTTTTTGCTTTACTGGCATCTTAATAATCATGTGGAAAGATCAAAAAGTGGAAAGATCAAGTTTCTGATTGGCTGATTGCTTTTTAGACACTCCACCTTCTCAACATAGCTTCACTGTAAAACTCAATAAAACCAGAACAATGGCAGAGCAAAATCACCACAATACTCAGGATAACTGCTAATCAGTGCATACGTCTCATACACACACGTGCGTGCAGAGAGAGGGAGAAAGAGAGAGAATTAACACTTCACTGAGCACAACACACACTGGTGAAATTTTCTTTATTTCCTCCACTTGTTTATAATCAGACAGAGCAGCGCCAGGCCTCGGGGTACATTACTGATCTCTCTAGAACCTGCACTCAAGCAGGAACCCTCGCCTCCTGGGTTCTCCTTCAGAACCCTAGCAATCTGTCGACCAAAACTCACTTCCTGCTCGCGCTGCACCAAGTACGGAAAAAAAACAAACACGAGCTGAGGCGGGACAGAGCTGAGTCGAGCCCTGCCCCCCGTCAGAGTGACCAGGTGATCCGTACACAAGCGGACAAATGCGAGTGCGTTTAGAGGTGTGTGTGAGAGAGCAAGAGTGAGGAATGGATTAAGAAGGACTCTGAGGTCTCTGATGAACAAATAAAAAAAAAAAAAAAAAAACGAAGAGCTTTGAATTCAAAATAAAGAGACGAAGTGTCCGAATGTTGTGTTCAGAGTCTGTTGTAGAAAAGAGAAGAAATGCTGCGAGGGGGAGGGGTGGGTAAGGGGTGGAGAAGAAAAACCACACTCATTTCTCCTCATCTGTTGCCTTCTCCTCTGTTTTCTTCTCCTCAGTCTTCTCTTCCTCCGTCGTCTCCTTTTCCTCTTTCTTCTCCTTCGTCTTCTCGTCCTTGATTGACAGCTCCTCCAGTTTCTCGGCCACGTTGTTGGCTTTGTTTTTGCCTTCTAACACACACAAAAAAAATTTGTGGGCAAATGTAACTGAACAGATAAACACTACAATGTTGTAATAAATGAACAGTGGTTGGTGTGGTTTAAGAGGAATAAAACTCCTGTTAGAACACAGGTGTTAAACTCAAGGCCAGCCAACTCAACTTATGTGGCCAGCGAGAGCTTTCAAAGAATGATTATCGTACAATCTGCATCAACCATTACCATAAAACGTAATTCTTTCCACTAGGTGGCAGCAACCTATTTCAAAAACAGCTAGTAGTTCATGACTCAAGAGTTTTATCAGACAAGGAAAGTATAAAAAGGAAAAAAGAACAAATACCTAAACTAAATTTTGCCATGCAGATTTCATTTCATGCCCCTCTTAAAACAGACTTTCGGTGATCATTTGGCCCTTGGTGACCTAGGAATTTTCTGATGTAGCCCTCAGTGAAGATGAGTTTGACACCCATGTTAGAGGAATTATTTTCCTAGAAACAGCACCACCCACGGGATCGCGTTAACAGGTGTAACAGAGTGCTCCGTAGCTCCTCCCAGAGAGGCGGAGTCTGTGTGGAGCATTTCTGTACCTTACTATAGCAGACTGAAAAAGTTCAGAGCCGGAGGATGAGACTCCAAACAGAGTGAGTCTGCACGTGTGTGTGTGTGAGTGTGTGAGAGTTAGTTACCTTCGAGTGATTTCCGGACTTCCTCTTTGCATTCGTCAAACTTCACCTTGAACTTCTGTGCATCTGTATAGAGAAACACGAGCTCAGTTTCATGCTCTACTGATGTTATTTCTTTGGTTCGTCTGAACGTTTACATGGTGTGAATATTCAGCGATTTTGCTCATCTGTGTCCCACAACAGCATAATATGGATTAAGTAGGAAATTTAACATACTGAGATATTCAGATACTGAATCTACTTTAAAATGAGGTAAAATACATGATCATAGCATTAAAACGGAGTTACATCACTTTGTATATCATTAATCAGGAAATGCTACTTTTGAGAAAATAGTAATTACAGTTACAGAACCAGTTTCTGAATGTCCGCATCTGAAACTCCCTAACATCCATACACTAAACGAATCTGGCTCTCCACCAATCAGAGCGATCTTCCTAGCAACACATGAGTTCCATTTACACCAAGTCATGTCTGTTTTGAAGCTTCTCGTTGGTTTAGCGTTATATGATTCTGGGAATCCTTCTGGGATTCTGTAAGTAGGAAGAGTATTCTGGTAGTGAATACGGATAATGAGGAAATACCCTGAGCAATCACAAAAATGGATTGAAAATCAGCAACATAAGTGGATATTTCTATTATTTTACAACAAAGTGGACATGGACCCCTTTTTTAAATAGGTATTTTATCATGGAGAGATTGTGTTTATGGATTTTTAAATTTGATCATGCTTTTAAGAATGTATCTTAAAAGAACTTTTGCTCTTACTCAAAACACCACCTTGTGACTTGAGTCCGTTTTATGCTGGAGAGGCTCACATATGGGCAGAAGTAATGAAGACTGTAAATGTGATAACAGTACAGGCCAAAAAATGGTTTTATAGCATATCAAGCACCTAAAAAAAGCTGTGAATAAGGCCATACAGAGAAAAGCTCATGATAAATAATCGTATGTCTGTATTTAAACTACATGTGCTACAACTATGCCCTTCCCTCACTAAGTCATTTCACACACACACACACACCTTGCTGTTTAAAAGGCACATAAAAGTGAAATTTCACACACAAACAAAAATAAACAAACAAAAAGGCTTCTGAACTCCTGGACCATGAGGAAAGTGTGTTTTTTTTTTTTTTTTTTTAAAAGATCTTTAATGTACTGCGATGTTTTTCTCTCAATGTTTCCAGCCAATTGCTAAGTAGCAGTATCATCTATTTCCATGCTTCCTTTAGCCTAAAAACACATTTTCCCAGAATGTGCAATAATGGCACATATGCCCTCACATGTGTTTGAGAATACGGGCTGACATTTTTTCGGAAATCCCCGGGTCAGTCAAGTCAAGTCACTTATTTGTATAGCGCTTTTTACAATTGACATTGTCACAAAGCAGCTTTACATAGTAAAATTAAATTAAGGAGGAATCTAAAAATTCTCTCTACAACCCCTACATATAATTTTAGCTTTGTTTTTTTCTCTTTGTCAGTAGATTGTTGTTTTATAAATAATTAAGAAATAATGTATTTATGAATTATTTTATGTAAACTGTTTAACAATACACAAAACAGCTATGAGTTGAATTAGACTTTATGTTGCAATCTTAAATAATAAACATACATATTACATAAATATATATTTTGAATTAAATTGAAATTTAACGGTTTTAAACAAACTAGTAGTTCTAGTACCAGGACACCCTAGGTCACTGTTCAATGATCGACTTTGTAGTCGTGTCATCGGACTTGCGGCCGCATGTTCTGGACATTCGGGTGAAGAAAGGAGCTGAGCTCTCAACCAATCACCACCTGGTGGTGAGCTGGCTTAGATGGCTGCCTTCCAGACCTGGGAGACCCAAGCGTGTAGTTAGGGTCTCCTGGGAACGTTTGGCGGAGTCTCATGTCAGAAGGGCCTTTAACTCCCACCTCCGGCAGAGCTACCACCACATCCCGATGGAGGCCAGGGACATAGAGTCCGAATGGGCCTTGTTCTGTGACTCCATTATTGAGGCGGCAGCCCAGAGCTGTGGCGGAAGGTCGTGGAGGCAACCCCTGAACCAGGTGGTGGACACCTGAAGTGAGGGGGGCTGTCAAGCTGAAGAAGGAGGCCTATCATCAGGTCCTTTTGGCCTGTGGGACTCCCGAGGCAGCGGACAGGTACCGATAGGCCAAACATGCTGCAGCTCGGGCTGTCGCCAATGCAAAATCTCGTATGTGGGAGGAGTTTGGTGAGGGCCTGGAAAAAGACTATCGGTTGGCCACGAAAAGGTTCTGGACCACCATCCGGCGCCTCAGGAGGGGGAAGCAGTACTCCACAAACACTGTTTACAGTGGAAGT
>JAOUQZ010000027.1:17743525-17754572 GCA_028564935.1 Neosilurus hyrtlii
GTGTGTGTGTATATATATGTGTGTGTATATATATATATATATATATATATATATATATATATATATATATATATATATGTATATATGCATGTATGTTGTATGTATTTTTACACACCACTGTTTTACTGATGTTTTTTTTTTTTTACTGTACTTCAGCTCACAGTGTCTCTGTGGAAGACAGTTCATTAAGTTCAACACACACAATCACAGATGGTGCTCAATATTAAAATCCTTGATTTCTGCTGTAATGAAAACCAGAAATGAACAGATAGACAGACGAGTGAACCAAAGTGTAACCTGAGAGATGAACGAATGGCTGGACGGAAGACCGTGTGACGGATAAACATGTATTAATATTTTGGATGGATGGATATATATAGTGATGTGGTGACAGAAGGATGTATTACTGATAAAAGGAAATGGGTGATTCATGGATTAATGAACAAAGGGATGTGAAGAGTGTATGAATATTTAAGAGTTTTTATCTATCTATGTCTAATAACACTCTGTTGGAACAGTGGCTAGCATGTGTTCTCCTTGTGCTTGCATGGGTTTCTTCCTACAGTCCAAAACATGCACAGTAGGCTAATTGGCTGTTCCAAATTGCCCCTAGATGTGTGTGTGTGTGTGTGTGTGTGTGTGGTGGCCCTGGTGACCTGTCCAGGGTGCACCCCGCCCTTGCGCAGAGTTGGCCGAGATGGGTGCAGCCTCCCCGCAAAGGTAATTTTGGATAAATCTGCTTAAAAAATGAATGAACAGATAAAGGACAATGTGAGTAATATTAGGTGAATTGCAGATATTTTTTATTTATTAGCTATTTTTTTACAAAGGTGTGGCACTGTGGTGTAGTAGTGAGCACATCCGCCACTAGAGCAAGAAGGTTCCAGGTCTGATTCCCAGGCTCGGCGAGAGCATTCCAGCATGGAGTTTACGTGTCCTCTATGTGTGTGCATGGGTTCCTCCAGGTACTCTGGTCTTCTCCCATAGTCCAAAAAATAAAAAAATATCCATGCACACTAGATTCACTGGCTATTCAAAACTGCCCCTCCGTGTGGGTGTGTGTTGCCCTGTGATGGTCTGGCGAGCTGTTCAGGGTGTACCCCACCCTCACCTAGTGTTGGCTGAGATCTCCCCATGACCCTAGTTGGATTAAGCGGCGGTTCAGGAAGAGAGTGAGTAATGAGCTGTTTATAATGGATGAGAAAACTTGTTTGTGCATGAGAGAGTTATATAATAAAATATATGTGTACGTAAGTCATGTAATAATCAATGCTCCCATATGGTTTTTTTTTTCATTACATTTCAGAGCAGTGTATTCACCATGACCTCACCACAGAGATGATTTACCCACAAGCCACAAACTTTTATTTTCATCTTTAAAATAAACGTATACATCATCTGATTTTAAATACCCCACAACATCCCCTCCCTCCCTCCCAATCCACACTTCACCCCTCCAGAAGAAAAAAATAACACACAGCCCTCTAAGTGTGCACCATATTACACTCACACACTGGTATTTTTTTTTATTAGGAAGTTAAATGAAATGCTACTGCTTGGGTCCTGCAGGGGGCGCTGACGCTACAACAGCCTGGACTCTGGACCTACCGAGTTGACCACAGGAGTGTAATTGACGATAAAGGTTTGGGTGCGATTTGAGTTGAAACTTTGTCTGCTAGGGAAAATGTCAGTGTTTTAAGGTAACTTGACAACTTTTAGCTAACGTGTGTCGTGTTTAAACGTCTGCATTGGCTGCAAAAATGAGATTCATGATCAAATGATGTGCAAAACTATAGGTCTTACATAATGTAACACAATTCATCAGTCTGCAACCCTGTGAGTTACGATTTCTTAGCTGTGGTTGCAGCACCAGCGCTGTCCTGATTAGGGTTTCAGCTGTCATTTCTATATACTAGAAATAAAAAAGAACAAAAATTTAGCTACTAGACCTAAAAAGCAAACTCTGCTCATTAAATCACAATCAATAAACTTTAACAGCAGAAGACATTTTCATTTTTCAAATCACTTTATCCTTTATTAGGATCACTGGGATGCTAGGGGCCACCACAACAGACTCCGAGTGTAGGTGGGGTACACAGTAAACAGCTCACCAGGCCAGCACAGACACACAAGCATTCACAACTGTGGCAAACAAAAAATATCCCATTAACCTAACGTGCATGTCTTTCGACTGAGGGATGAAACTAGAGCATGTGCAAAAACCCCACAGAGTCCAACACGGAGAACATGCAAACGCCACACAGAAACACGATTGGTGGTTGCTGGGCACGGGGCTCAAACCCAGAGCCTTCTTGCTGTGAGGCCGAAGTGGAAACCAGCATGCCATCATGGCGCCCTGTCGACTTTAGCATTTTGTGTTTATACATAGTGCTATTTAAAGCCTGTTGTTTCTTTTGGCAGCATGGTAGTGAAGTGGTTCTCATGTCTGCCTCACAGCAAGAAGGTCCTGGGTTCGAGTCCTGAGCCTGGCAAGGTCATGTTTGTGTGGAGTTTGCTGATGGGAGCTCTCGCCATGTTTGCGTGAGTTTATTCCAGGTGCTTTAGTTTCCTCCCACACTCTAAAGCCATGCACATTAGGCTAATTGGCTGTTCCAGATTGCCCCTCGGTGTATGAATGGCTGTACGTATGTTGGCCCTGTTATTCACCCAGAGTGAGCCTGCGAGCCGAACAGGATTAAGCGGGTCTGCAAACGAGTTGGTTTCATTTGCAGTACTAAAAACAGCCTGAGGGGGCAGCAGTACTAAAAACAGCCTGAGGGGGCAGCAATTTACAAATCTATAAAAGAAAAAGCGTTAATGAACACAAAGTTCGCCGAGGCCCGTTTTTTAAAAGCAGATGCCTCAAAACAAACAGCTTTAACTACCGGACAGCTTGCTGGCTTGGTAACTTAATGGTAACTTGGTAACTTAATAATGCTGTAATACGTATCCAGTAGTTCCTGAGTCAAAAATGATAAAATTGTGTATTACTGCCGTGCATCCCAAAATTCTTTTGCTACGCCGTCTGATTTTATCAACACGCAGAAACATTTGGACACAAAAACAAACATCATGATGACGATGATGATAAGTTTCCACTCATTTGTCATGATGACAAATTCCCTTAGATTTGAAACAAACAGTACGAACACGGGCCTGTAGAGGGCTGTGAGTGTACACTGAGACTTTAGTGAACAGGTCGTTTAACAGTACAGCTGTAAAGTGTTGTTGAAGCTGGATCCAAAACTCAGCTTGCTACATGACATCTAGTATGTTTACGTCATGCCACTCTTTCTAATAAAGGCCTTTGTTATTCTTTGTGTTGTCGCAGTACTAAAGCCGGCCTGCAGGTGGCAGCAATTCCTGATCGAGTCCAGCTTTGTAGCGTCCTGCGCTCCCGATAGTTTATTAATGCTAAGACAGTTAGTCGAAATGTCCTTTTCTCTGTCAAAGGTCCAATAAAAGATCCCGAGTCCGTTTCCCCTATCCACGAGTTTCTTGTTTGTTGATGGAGTTCTGTCTCTGAAGCTGTTCTGCTAATCATTGCAGAAGACAAGAAATCAGAAATCAGTCTGTAGGCCACATCCCAAATCCACTACAGTCTCTATGCAGCCCTTCTTCCTTCGCTTCTACAACCAGACACCCGATCCCGTTGGCCAACCGGGTCAGTGCGCTCAGCCAAGATTGGCTGACAGTCTCAAGTGGGCGGGGCTTATGCAGAGCAAACATATGTCCTGTCTAGGGGAACAACTCTCTTTAGTGACAAAGCTACGTTCAACAGAGAGTCCGTCATTCTGGCATGAGTGAATGTAAGTGATTGTGTGTGTGTGTGTGTGTGTGTGTGTGTGTGTGTGTGAGAGAGAGAGAGAGTGTGAGTGAAAATGTCCAAGATCCACTGGTTTTGGGTCAGAAGGCATCATTTTTTACAAGTCAGCCCTGCAATTTGTCAGGGTCACACTCGTGGGGAGTACTTGGGGTTTCTTGGCACCTCGGTGAAGGACTTAAGTTCGTAAGGGATCCCAGTGTCCACCTCAATGGATTTGCGGGAGAATAGCAGCCGGATATCATTGTGCAAGTAGATCTTTCCAGATTTGGAGCTCTGGAATCTGAGAGAGAGACACAGACAGAGAGAGAGAAGGAGAGACACACACAGAGAATGAGACAGAGAGAGAGAGAGACAGAAAGAAACATACAGAGAAAGAGAGAGAGAAAGACAGAGAAACACATGGGGAGAGACAGAGAGAGAGACACACACACACAGGGACAGACAGAGAGAGGGAGAGACACAAACACAGGGGGGGGATGATTTTATTTTGATTATGATTATTTTATTAATAATTCTTTCGAACAGAGCAAAAAGTTTATCAAGCAAAACATCAAACCTAAGGTGTATCAGGTAGCATAGAATCTTCTTCCTGTCAGAGGTGGAGCTTTCTGACCCCGCCCCTGACTCCACCCCTTCCTCGACAGGCACCAGGAAGATGCGATGACGCAGGAAGGTCATGTGATTGACAGGCATGTCCCCGAAGTTGTAGGTCACCAGGAACATTTTCACCACAGTCTTATTGGGGTTGAATAAGGTCTGAATGTCAAACATACAGAAGAAATAACACACCAATTAACACTGATGTGTGAGAGAGAGAGAGAGAGAGCAAGAGATAGAGAGCGGAGGGGGCGAGAGAGAGAGAGCAAGAGAGAGCTGGGGAGAGGGGGGGGCGGGAGAGAGAGAGAGCGAGAGAGAGAGGCACTCAGGGACTCACCACTTGAATGGTCCCTGCTTTGGGTACACTGTATCCTTTCTTTCCTAGAGGCTCCAATGAGATCACACCCTATATACATCAGACAGCGGATTAGACAGCATGATCATGATGCAAGGTAAAACACACACACACACTCACACACACACTCACACACATTACCAGAAAGGGTGAGGGCGCGCTGTGCTCAGACGTGTCGTAGTAGGTCACCTGTACAGGTAACGTGGCATGATTGGGGCAGTACGAACCACTGGCCCCAATCTCAGCTGTGAAACCCTCGATTCGACCTGATGGAGAAAACCGACCCTTCAGGATCGACTCCTGAGGACACACACACACACACACACACACACACACACACACACACACGTAGTTCAAACTTTATGCACTCCCATATTTCTGACTCTGCAATGATTTAATGTGAAGTGTTTCAGTATACAGAAATACCTCAAAGTTTCCCAGAAGTGACCTGCTAACAGCTAACGATGAACAGGGTGGCCGGCTGGTGTCTGTACGCCTGCCACTGCGCAGCTGACGACTAAACACACAATAAAATACAAGTGTTTAAAGTAGCAGGTGTAGCTTGTTTATAAAGTGCATATAAGAGGTGTGTAAGTGTGGAGCTCACGATTTGAGGCGAGCGCTGGTCTTTAGCCTCCGTGATGATCTGGAACACTCTGACGTGCCCTGATGAGAGCCAAGAAGTCACTAAGGCTAGAAGGCTAACACAGGACCTAGCATTACAGTAAACTGGCTTACACAGAAACTAGGGTTACAGTAACCAGGCCAATACAAAAACTAGCGCTACAGTAACCAGGCTAATATGAAAACTAGTGCTACAGTAACCAGGCTAACATGAAAACTAGCGCTACAGTAAACTGTTTAACACAGATACTAGCATTACAGTAAACTGACTAACACAGACATTAGTGTTACAGTGACCATGCTAACACGCAAACGAATGCTACAGTAACCTGGCTAACATAGATCGTAGCATTAGAGTAAACTGGCTAACATGGAAACCAGCGTTACAGTAACCATGCTAACAGGGAACTAGTGCTACAGTAACCAGGCTAACACAGAACTGTGTGTGTGTGTGTGTGTGTGTTTACTTTGCCCTGCTCTCTGACAGTAGGCAGGAGATGTGTCCAGTAGGGGGCAGCCTTGGAGTCTGTGCTGCGTCCCGGTGCCAGTCCGATCCCAGGGGTCAGTGCCAGACGGCAGCGTTTGGATGTCGAGGGTCCTTCGTCCTCTGAGCACGAGTCTCCAATGTCACTGAACGCCAACAGCTTCTTCTTCTTTACCTCACCACTCCTATCAGATGAACTCGATCCGTTAGAACAGGACGCTGGTGATGGTGGGTGGGACTGTCTTTCTGAGGGTGGAGGTGTCTTTTCGAGTTCCGCCCCCCACTCCACAGCCTCAGAGCGGGTCAAGGGTGGACTTGAGGACTGTGGGGGCTCTAAAGGGGCAGTAGTGGGTGAGTAAGGGTCCACCATCAGAGGTGATTTTGGTGACAGTGGGGCAAAAGCATCTTTTGTGGGGAGAGGTGGTAGTACTCTCCCACACAGCACCTCCCCTTCCATTTCTTCATCTTCCTCCTCATCCTCATCCTCGTCCTGAAGGCGGTGTTTGGGGGCAACGATGGGGCCCGAGTCTTCCTCTAATCTACGCTTTGTGCCCCCTTTAAACCCTCCCCTCTGGGAAAAGATGGACAGCTGATACACCTTCTGCAGCCGCAGCTCTTCCTGGGTCAAAGGTCTTGGCTGGGATTCCAAGGTTACCTGGGGGTCACTGGGTGGCGGCAGATCTCCAGCCTGAGCCTCTTTCCGGACTAATTCCACGTGGATATGACGCATGGCGACTTTCTTTTTCTTTCTTACCTTTTTTTGGTTTGTTTTTTAAAGATAATGCACGGAAATGTATGTATATATTTATTTACTTCTTTTTGAAGTTCTCAAAAGTTCTGCAGAGTTCAACAAAGTGAAAAAAACTGGAACTGGAGGGTTTTTAGATCCCAGCAGCCTGCTTTAGGATTGGGATACTACGTTCTCTGTTATGTCTTGAAGCACAATGTCTGAAAAAGACCAACGGAGATGAGAACAAAACCGAGATTAGCTCGACACACTACTACTGAAGAATCATCATTTTCAAACTTATTTAACCCTTTAAATAAAATTATTATTAGTCATCATTACGATCATGTGGCAAATTGCAGTGCAGTACTAACACTCAGGGATGCGCTGAAAGAGGAAAACAATCAATGTCAAGAAATACTTTTAAAAGGGTGTGTGCGTACGAGAGAGCCGGCTTACACGTGTGCCTGCTCGCTCCTGATGATATCTCTGTTCGTCCACATCCACCCGGGCTGACCTTTGCCATCTGCCCCTGAGCCTAGCCCCTGAGTTTGGCCATCTCTGAAGCTGCTTCTGTGACACAACAACAGCATTCCTACTCAGGATGGGAACAAAAGGCCTAGAGAGAGAGAAAGAGAGAGAGAGAGAGATAGAGACAGACACAGAGAGAAAGACACAGAGAGAGAGAGAGACAGACACAGAGAGACAGGGAAAGGGAGAAAGAGAAATCAAGAAAGAAATATAGAGATAAAGAGAGAGATATAACAAGAGAAATGGAAAAGAGAGAGAGAGAGAATGAGAGAGATAGAGAGACAGACAGACAAAGAGAGAGTTAGAGAGAGAGATGAAAAGAGAGAGAGATTAGAGAGAGAGAGAAATGGAAAAAAGAGAAAGCGAGAGAGCAATTGATAGAGAGAGAGAGACAGAAAAAGAGAGAGAGAGACAGACAGACAGACACAGAGAGACAGTGAAAGGGAGAAAGAGAGAGAGAAACAGAAAGATAAAGAGAGAGATATAAAGAGAGAAATGGACAAAAGAGAAAGTGAGAAAGCAAATGATAGAGAGAGAGAATGAGAGAGAGATAAAGAGAGACAGACAGACACAGAGAGTTAGAGAGAGATGAAAAGAAAGAGAGAGATAGAGAGAGACCAAAATATAGAGAGACAGTGACGGAGAGAAAGAGAGATCAAGAAAGAGACAAAGAGAGAGAAATAGAGAGAGAGTATGCTGAGTCACTCATACATTTGCCGAACCACTTAATCCTACTAGTGTCGCAGGGAGGCTGGTGCCTATCTTAGCCAACACAGGGTGAAGGCGTGGTACACCATGAACAGCTCACCTGACCATCACAGGGCAACACATACAACAATTCACACCTAGGGGCAATTTCTCGCTGACATCCTCACTGCACCCAGGACTTGAACCCAGGACCTTCTTGCTGTGAGGCAGGTGTGCTAACCACTACGCCGCCGTGTCGCCTGAGATCAGTGTACAGTAAACAGTATCAGTATCACTAGTTATTAATTCTTTTACTCACCAATGGGGCGAAGTGTCAGTGAAGCGTTGAACAAAAGCAAATGACGTCCACCTTCAAGCTCCGCCCAGACAACACCAGTGGCCAATCATGCCCCTCCGGGCCTCCTGATGGGTCGCTTGGGGGCTGCATCCTGAGCAGCACATTCCAGAGACACCAAACTGTCAATCACAAGGTCAGGAAGAACATTCATTTCAAAGCAGCCAGTTAGGACACGCCCCTTTTGTAACTCTTAATTTTGTAATACTGCAAATGATTAATGACTACCGTTATTCCCTCTCTCACACACGTGCACCATCATGCTCTTACACACACTTACGTGCTTATACACACACACACGCTCTCTCTCACACAAACGCACTCTCACTCGTGCACGCGAACACTCATGCTCTCTCACACACACGCACACTCTCACTCTCTCACACACACACACACACTCATGCTCTCTCACACACACACACACACACTCATGCTCTCTCTCACATACACACACACTCCCTCTCTCACACAAACGCACTCTCACTCGTGCACGCGAACACTCATGCTCTCTCTCACACACACACACATACACACACACTCCCTCTCGTGCACGCAAACACTCATGCTCTCTCACACACATACACACTCTCGCTCTCTCTCTCACACACACACACACTCATGCTCTCTCTCACATACACACACTCTCGCTCTCTCTCTCTCACACACACACACACACTCATGCTCTCTCACATACACACACACACTCTCTCTCACACAAACGCACTCTCACTCGTGCACGCGAACACTCATGCTCTCTCACACACACACACTCTCGCTCTCTCTCACGCACACACACACACACACACACACACACACACACACACACACACACACACACTCATGCTCTCTCTCACATACACACACACACACACACACACACGGCTGATCACTGTAAGCTGAGAACTGAGCTGTGCTTTTAGTTGTAGTGCACCTGGGGATGTGCAGCTCTGTCATCGGTAAAAAACAAATCAGTGATCACACGATACTCACCAATATCAGAAACAGTCTGTTATAAATGTATAAGTGTAGTTTACAGGTATTTTGCTTTGATCTGGTGAAATGAAGCAAAGAAGACCGAGTTGTTCTTACAGTAAAACTTTCACTGGTTACGTACATGCTGCACCTTTAATCTTACATCAAGGCAAATAACAGGAAGTCACTGTTCTTGTGACTTTAACCACTTTAACGCTGTTTGTTCCATTTTTACCAGGTTTAGTTTTTTTTTAATGATGACTTTAAAGCCTGTTTTTAAATATCAGATTCTTCCACGCAGCAGATCAACTAACAGAGAGTGTAAGGATCACGCAGTTATCGACACGAGATGGCCGTCTATCACAAGCGAGGGAGCTGCAGCCATTCCGGGTGCTCCAGCTGAAAGGATTGGACTCTGAACCTAAGACGGGTCAATTACAGCTGATCTTGCATACACACACACACACACACACACACACACACTGGACTCAGCACATCCTCATGAAACCGATCCACATTGGATCTCCATCTACTCTCACTCTGTCTTGCTACAAAACTGACCATAGGTCAAAGGTCAAAGCATAAAGAAAGCCCTTGGTGGCGACACGGGAGATCAATCTGGAATTACAGGTTACATATCAGGTCAGGTGACCTTCGCTTGTATGTCAAGATTAGCATGGAGCACATGCAGTTGAGCACACACACACACACACACACACACACAGTTACAGTGTTAGAGAAGACAGTCAGGGCTCGACACTGCTCAGGAAGTCATGATGTTACCACAAACAATGGTGCACGCACATACACACACACACGCATCACTAAGAACTGCGCCTGCTGCACTTATCTGCATACAGGGCTGCAGGACGTGTGTTTATCTGCTGAAACACACACACGTGCACACACGCACACTCGGACCCGCCTGTGATGTCACACCAACATTTTCTCACCACAAATAGAATAGACGGTGGGTAAAGACAGAGGTTTATGATTTCAGACACACACTGCATCAAAACACAGAAGATCAGATCAGGGAACGTGTGCTATCCCTCCTGATCTGATCATTTATATCTCAGTAATATCAGTGTAACATCAATATACACCGTCATTCTCATACATGTGTGTGTTTATGACCACAAAAACTTGTTCCTTACCTTTGTTGCACTCCCCGTCTCTTTCGATCTTTTCCTTACTGTCTGTCTGTCCTGTGGGTGGGTGGACGAGTGAAAGAGAGGGAGATTGGGGGGTGGTAAAGAAGGGGGGACAGGGGACGGGGGAGGTGGGATAAAAACAGAGCACAAGAGTGAGATTAAAAAGAACAGGATCAGTGTGTTTATATTCTTTCTCTCTCTCACACATACACACAACCCAATACACAAACTCTCCCTGACTCACATTGGCTCTCACACACACTCAACCCTGTGGCTCTCTCTCTCTCTCTCTCTCGCTCTCTCTCTCTCTCTCTCTCTCTCTCTCTCAGTTCACACACTTGTCCACTCTTGCTCTCTGTCAGCATTCAACATGTGGGCAGGGCTTCACTGATCCCACACATCTGATTGGACAGTGAAAAGTTACGGTGTGGCGCACACACACACACACACACACAAGTTCTAGTCCCACCCACCTGCCATCTTTGTACAGTGTATATTCACTCATTTCTTGTGTGCCATACCATAGCTAACAGTGGTGGCTACCCAGGAGATACCCAAGCGCCCCCCTCCCCCGCCCCCCAAAACACACATACACACTTGTACTTGTGAGTCAAATGCACAAGGAGAGTTTCACAGCTGTTTGTGTTTGTGTGTGTCAGACAGAGAGAGAGAGAGAGAGAGAGAGGGAGAGAGAGAGAGAGAGAGAGAGAGAGAGAGAGAGAGAGAGAGGGGAAC
>JAOUQZ010000027.1:17763135-17777173 GCA_028564935.1 Neosilurus hyrtlii
AGGCATTATTTATTTTTCTGAGGATGTTGGGGATTGGGAGGAGAATAGAGGGAGAATAGGAGCCATTCAGTTCACACGCCATTCAGTAGGTGGCGGTAAAGCACCTGAACGCTGTTTGCCAACCGCCATTACACACAAGAAGAAGAAGAAGTGACCTGGAGGTGGTTCTTTACCAGCTCGTGTGCGTGTTTGTGTGCTGTGCTGGTGGCTGTTACAGGGATGCAGACAGCAGTGATGGGGGAGGTGAAGATGGACACAGAGACGGAACCGGTTCGTCCCACAGTGACGGATAGTAGAGGTGTGCTGAAACAGAACCGGGAGTTCCTGGATTATTTCTGGGACATCGCCAAACCGGAGCGCGAGACCCGACTGAGGGCCGTGGAGAAACTCATAGAGCACGTGAAGAAGGACGAGCAGGTATGTGTACTGCTACCAGTAACAACAACAACAACAACAACAACAACCACCCCATTTTCACAGAATTTCACATTCCCTTAATTACAGTATTGTTTTTCTTTCCATTATTACTCTGAACAGAGCACGTGTACACTGAGCATGCGCAGTGCGTTTCTGAGTCTGGGGTTTATTGGTTTATTTCCAAAGCCTCCCTTGGACCCACTCTTCATCTCCATTATCATCATCATCCCCCTCAGCTTCTTATCAGATTCTTTCTCTGTATGCTTCTTTATAATAATTTTAATAAAATATCTTCTTTTTTTCCCTGTAATCCTCTTTTCTGTTTTCTCCTTCCTTTTGTTTCTTCTTTTTCTTGTTATTTATCTTGGTGTAAGTATCATTGTTACTCTTCATTCTTTTCTCTGTCAAGTGTTTGTTAATCTTGATAATGATCTTCCTGATTTGAGTTGTGGATTGACTGTGAAATAGGACCTCATTGGATTAAAAAGGGGGCGGGCCTTATGTGATTGGCAGGCTGACAGAAAGTCTGGTAGAAGCAAATAGCTTTATAACCATCACTCAAATGTGAATCATATTAACCAGTAAAATCAAATCGTAAAGTGAGGAAAGCAACGTTACATATTCTGGATGAATGATATATATATCATAATAAAATAATCTGTGTGCATATGGCCCACCTCTGATTACCCACAAGCCACTGTACTAAGAAATACTCATGCACCGTTTATTCAGGTCTGTTTCTTCTCATCACTCTTCAATTATGATGATATTTTATTGCTGTTATTTATCTATTGGTGTGTGTGTGTGTGTGTCTCCTTCTCTCTCTCTCTCTCTCTCTCTCTGTTTTCTAGTCTAATGAACTAAAATATACCCTGAAGAGACTGGTAGATGGACTGTGTCACGCTCGGGAAGAAGCTCGTACTGGATACAGCTTAGCATTGGCACAGGTATACACACACACACACACTTCTCCAGATCAGATCTGCAGTCAATACATACACATGAAGTCAGTCAATACATTTACATGATGTCAGGGGAGGTTAAATTATTGTGTTTGTCTGACCAAAACTGGAATTTTATAACATGTGGACACGTTAGTCCACGTTTAATCGGATTGGACTCGGCACTTTGTGCGTTCTGTGCGGCTCTGGCTGTGGGCTTTGCACTTGAAATAACAACAGAGGCCACATAAACAAATGTAAACAGAACAAGCTGAAAGAGTTAAATATTTCGAAATGTATGGATAGTTGAAGAACCCAGAATGATATTGTGTTAAAAGAGCAGGTAATCAGCGCAGGATTTAAAAGGAAGCGAGAGCGAATCCGTGTTCCGTGAAAGCTTTTGAAACAGTCCGACTTCAACACCAGAAAAAAACAAAACAAGAGAACACGGTAGTTTATTACCTAAACTCTGAAACATGGCAGAATTACATTTTTGTACTGGACATCCTGTACTGTTTCTAAAGTGACGCTTCACTGAATTAAACTGCTGTCTTTCAACTTCTGTGAGTTCTTATGTCTTTAATGTTACAGTACATTTTAAAAGTTAAGTAATTAAAAACTCTGTAATAAAAATACCCTAGAAATATCTCATGACTGTATTGCGTTTCTTCATAAGAGTTACTTGATAAAGAAGGAACAAGTGCAGACTAATGTTAGGATTTTGATTCACATTCTTGAAGTACTGGATGCCTCTTTTAGGACAGAGAGAGAGAACACAGCGGAGCATAACAGAGATCATCTCAGTGCATCTCATTAAAAAAATAACATGCGTCAGAAAAAAGAAATGTGGATCAAATAAAAATAATAAAATACAAGGTTTAGACACTGCATAAATGCAGAACTCAGAAAAAATAAACTTCTCCTGATAAAAATGTTTCAGTGTGAATTTGTTTCGACGACGCCACTAATGATGTAATGTCATGTAACCATCACGTTATGACCGCCCCCTCCCAAAAATTTTTAAAAGCCTGAAAGTGTTGCACTATTAAGATAAGATTTCTTTATTGGAATCCCAGTATCACCACAGGGGAGCGAGATGCCATTCCGCTGGATCGGTTTACATCTCTAAGTTATACACTTCCTCAGTGTGATTGGGTTAAATTTCTATTTAAATGAGTAATGCATTGTGCGGCAGCAATAGTTTATTTTACCGGCTAAAACATTGAAGATACCTACTGCATATGGCACATAGAATTCTGTTTACACTCTTTAAAAAGTGTGTTGTATTTTATTTTATTTAAAAAGTGTATTTTAATTTAAGGCTTGAAACAAGTAACATACTGCAAACAGTAAATTGATTTCTGGGTTGTACTTGTGTACTGGGACAAGAACAGTAGTACTGTGAAATGCACTAGTTGAGCTATAAATGTAACACGACTTAACTGCATGGAAACGTAGTAGGTGTAAAGTAGAGTTGTGTGTGTGTGTGTGTGTGTGCAGGTGCTGAGTGTGTTTGAGGAGATCACACTTAGAAGCATTTTGGACCAGATCAAAGAAAAACACAACCTGCAGACAGCCAGCAAGGTGAGGAACTCTCTCTCTCTCTCTCTCTGTCTCACACACACTCAGAGAAGATTTACACACACATACATACAAACGTATAATTAAACATGTGAACATCACAGTGTGTAATAGAACTGGTTATTGGAACACGCTTCCACGAACACAGGCCGACGTCTCCCGGTCTGATCTCCTCTAATCTCGGTGTGTATCTCTGGTTCTCATTACAGAAGCAGATTAAATATGTGGCCTTGGGGAATTTCTTTGGAGTTCTTGCTTTGTCTCAGTCCACACGCCTGCACAAGGTACACATGTAGCCTTCTTTATCAATCTTTTACCATCCCATAAACTGGCGCACACCCCTCCTCCTGTTGTAGGGTGCCACTACTTTTGTGCTAATGGAATGACTAGTATGAACTGGGTTATATTCTGGGTTTTGAATTTGATTTTTTACAAGACCATTTCAGTGAGTGTTCATTACTCTCATTTGTACTGTGTGTGTGTGTGTGTGTAGGAAACAGACGTGCTGTTGGAGTGTGTGAAGCTGCTGCAATCTCTCTCTCAGTACAGAGAAATTCTTAGAGATTTACCCAGGAAGACCATGGCAGACATCCTCAACGAGGTACTTACCTTCTGCTACACAAATTGTGTGTGTGCGCGCGCATATGCATGTGCTCTGAAAACCACTTGTCTCACTTTAATTACTGTGTGTGTACTTGTGTGTTTGTGTACGTGTGTGTGTGTGTGTGTGTACAGGTGCCAGAACAGATGTTTGAACAGGTGTTGTTCAGTGCTCTGAAGAAGGATCTGAGTTCAGCTCTCAGTAGTCCGGAGCAGTTAGAGCTCCTCCTGCTGGTCATGCGCCGATTCTCATCCACACTCAGCCCTGCCCTCCTGGACAAGCTGCTGGGGACCACCTCAGTCATCAACACACACACACTGCCCCGGTATACACACACACACGATTAGCCCTGACAACCTGGTCAAGCTGTTGGGGACTACCTGCATCAACACACACAAACACACACACACACAGTTCTGATAAGTCTTGTTGTACGTGTGTGTGGGTGTGTAGGTTAGTAGAGGTGGTGAAGACAGCCGCACGCTCGGTGAAGAAGGAGCATGTGTTGCCAGCTGTAGCGTCGGATCTGCTGCACGTCTCTCTGCGGGAGGAAAGCTTCACCTTCTTCTGGGAGAAAGTGGTGATTGATGAACTGATAGCAGACACGCCCGGGCCCAGCCAGTGAGTACCGCCCTACAGGACTAACCCCTCAAACACACACCCTCGATTTCTCTCTGCCAACAAACAATGTACGGGATCAGGTGTAACACCCCCACCTTCTCTCTCTCTCTCTCTCTCTCTCTCTCTCTCTCTCTCTCTCTCTCTCTCTGTCTCTCAGTTACCTGGCATTCAGGTTGATGGGCGTGTCTTTGCCGTTACTGTCTGTGCCTCAGCTGCAGTATGTTCTGAAAGGAGAGGTGATGAGACGCTACGGTGAACATGTCATGACTGCGCAGGTCAGTCCTGCTCTAATTTATTAATTATGTGGAGCCTCCTGGACCACGATGCCTCATGTAACATTACACAAAACTACATGAAGTCCAAATATATGACCGAGTGAAACTAGTGAAGGAAAACACACACGCACGGGCACATACAGAATAATACATACACAGGACTTGGTGTGTAAATTGGTAGAACCTCAGCAGTAAATGTATTAGATTTATAGAAACTTGTGTCTGATTATGACGTTCTGAAGTGTGTGGAAAGTCTAGACTTTGGGTCGGAGCAGGATGTAGAGAAGAGGGTGTATGGCAGCCTAACTGTTCTGAAGAAACCATTGTACAGGCTGGCAGTCCTGCTTTGAGCACCTTCTCTGCGATAGGAGGGTGGGAGGAGTCAGGGTACCATGTGGGTGGGCTTGCGGGTCAATATGTGAATTTATTAGTTCCTACTTATGAAGAAGAACGCTGGACCACTGCGTCTGCTCGTGCCGCCATACTATCGCCACCGGCAATAGTACAGATGGGGGCTCTTCTGTGTCATCGACTGCGCTGCTCCGCAGTCTTACTTTATGCCACCACTTGATCTTAAGGATTTATCTTTGTGATTTTTGGTGAATATGATGCGGGAGAATGTGCACCATGTTTCAGTATCATAGAATAGGCATGGTAGGACTAGAGCCTTGAAGACTGACTTTTGTGGCAAGCGGGTGACCTTTTCGGCTCCAGCGTCTGGTAGTTAGTGCGTGGAAGGCAGCTGCTCCACCAGTAAGTCATCTTTATACCCTAGGTTACTAGATATTAGCAGTTGCACACTCTGATTGGCTAATCTACTCGTAGGATTTCAGCTCATATCCTGTGACCTGAAACGTCACCACAGGGAACAAAAAATAGAAGTGGGCGTGACTCTTTCGAAGCTAAAAGCTAATGCTAACTTCATCTGTGCAGTCCGGAAGTGTTGCTAGCTAGTTCCGCTAGCAAACCTGGAGTTCCTCTAATGCCAGTTTCTTCAGTCGAAACTAAATCTTGCAGGTGCTGCTGGATTCTCATTGCTAGTGATCTAGTCCTTAGTCCTCACTAAGGAACTTTATGCTCTTCACTCGCACTGTTAATGACTGGAGAGTGTCAGTTCCGGACCTCCAGAAGTCAACAGACATCTCTTTGGTCTTTTTAAACAGATGTTTGATCTGTAGATATGTTTGTGTGAGTCCAGTTTTACCCACCCTTGGGAGCTCACTGAGTACCATTGTTTCCTTTTTTTTCGAGCTTCTCCAGGAATAATTATTGTTTTGATATCTTTCTGTGGTTTCCTGTTAGGTCTAGTGGTTGAATTTCAGTTTGTTTCCTTTACTTGAATGCATTTAATCAGTATAACACCGGGAAACCATTAATAAATCAATAAAATACACCGTGATCAGGGTTCAGAGAGGTCACAGTGTGTGTGTGTGTGTGTGTGTGTGTGTATGTGTGTGTGTGATGTAAGGCAGAAATCCATAATCATTATTGTTCTCCTCCCCCCACTCCCTTCTGTCCCTCAGCTCCCCGAGCGCTTTAAGTTCTCCCCAGAGATGGATGAGTGTGTAAGTGTGTTCCTGCGCAGCTGCACTGATGTGAACAGACAACTGTTGGTCCTGCAAGCGTTCAGTCAGCTCACACACCGCGGCGCACCCGTCGTCCCGTCCTTCTGGAAAGTTCTGGAGCACGCGGAGCTTGGCACTCTGAAATCCTACACACACTGGCTCAAAGAGTCGTTCTGTCAGCCCAAGATCTCCGAGCTGCTCGAATTCAGCACACGCAAACAGAGGCGGAACCAGGACTCCACCCATGACTCCGTCCCTCAGTGAGATCACATTTTTTACCACTACTACTACTAATAATGGCTCCGCCCTTTAACTCCACCCTTTCAGTTCATTAAGGTTTATTACTGATTACAGATTAAGATGTTACTGTTTAGTTAGTTCAGAAATGTGGTATGAATATTTGTACCCAGATTCCAGTGTGTGTGTGAGAGAGAGAGAGTGTTTGCATGGGGGCGAGAGAGAGAGACAGTGTGTGTGTGTGTGTGTGGGGGGGGGGGTAGAGAGAGTGTTTGAGAGAGAGTGTGTGTGTGAGTGAGAGAGAGTGTGTGTGTGAGTGAGAGAGAGTGTGTGTGTGAGTGAGAGAGAGAGTGTGTGTGTGTGTGAGAGAGAGAGTGAGTGTGTGCTTGAGGGGGGAGAGAGAGACTGTGTGTGTGTGTGTGTGAGAGAGTGTTTGAATGTGTGTTTGTGTGTGTGTGTGAGAGAGAGAGAGAGTGTGGGTGAGAAAGAGAGAGTGTGTGTGTGTGTGTGAGAGAGAGAGAGAGAGAGAGAGAGAGAGAGAGAGAGAGGGAAAGTGTGGATGTGAGAGTGTGTGAGTCTGTGTGAGAGCATGTGATAGAAGTGTTGGTGTAGGGAGTTTTCAGTTGTGTATGTTTTTGCTCTTGGGACTGAAGTGTGTGTGTGTGTGTGTGTGTGTGTTGTCAGGACTGAGGATTGTGTACCACGTTTGAGGAAATGGATCATCCCCCGTCTCGCCTGCATCGTGGAGAACCATCAGATTAAAAAAGATGAGGAGCTCGTTATGGACATTGCCAGGTACTGAACACGTGATCACACACACATTCTATTTCTTGTTTTGACCTCCCAGTGTTTTGCAACGTGTGTTGATGTGTAGAAACAGGCACTAACAATGCACCCCGTCACAGGAACCAGATTTCCTCTCTGTAGAAAGGCTAAAAAGGCGTCTCTCGCTAAAAAGGCGTCTAGGCTTTTTTAAATTAAAGAACCGTGAAATAAAACCAAAACTAAATGTATAAGTAGAAACGAGTCCGATTCTCTTTAAAGGCTCTGTATAAATTTTTGATGAAATCCGAATTTGTGGTGTTTTTGTGGTTTCTGAAGTAAATCTTTATTAAAAATTGATCTGTGATGGAATAAAGTCTCTCCTGGGAAGTTTTTATTTTTCCGAGAGCTCTTTTTGTCCACTGTAGACACACTTTACACACACACACTCACACATGATACCCTCATTGTTTTGGCGCCTGTGCAGAGAGTTCGACTTGGACAGATAGCGTCTGAAGCTATAGATATCACGATCACTAGATCGGTCATGGGCCGGTGGCAGATGGAGGTTTGAGACAGTGTATTGAAAGTGTGATTGGTGTTGGGATTTCCTGGTGATCAGTACAAATCAACGCATCGATATCCCAAAGGTTTCAGGGCATTAAGCAGGCCTTACACTGGGGCGGTTTTGATTCCAGACCTTTGTGGGAGAGCAGTTCATGAGCAGTAGGTGAATAAGTTTGTAATGAAGGAGTGAATGTATTTGGATCACTGATTAAAAAAAAGTGTGTGTGTGTGATACAGACTGCGTGTTATGCACCATGTGTGTGCATGTTATAGAGTGTGTGTGTGATTGTGTTTGTGTTAAAGACGCATTGTATTTGTGTGTTATAAACTGTGTTTGCATGGTTATAAACTGTGTGTAATAGAGTGTGTGTGTGATTGTGTTAAAGACGCCTTGTATTTGTGTGTTATAAACTGTGTTTGCGTGGTTATAAACTTTGTGTGTTATAGAGTGTGTGTGTGTTATGCATTGTGCATGTGTGCTATAAACTGTGTTATAGATTGTGTGTGAGAGATATGGACTTTTTGTGTTGTAGATTGTGTTTATGATAGAGACTGTGTGTGTGTTATAGACTCTGTAATATAAACTGTGTTAGACTGTGTGATATAGAATGTATTTGTGTGTTATATATTGTGTGTGATATAGACTGTGTTTGTGTTGTAGATTGTGTTTATGATAGTCTGATAGAGACTGTGTGTGTATGTTATAGACTTTATTATAAACTGTGTTATAGACTGTGTGTGATATAGAATGAATGTGTTATAAACTGTGTGTGTGATTGACTGTGTTTGTGTTGAAGATTTTATTTGTGCTAGACTCTGATAGTCTGTGTGTGTGTGTGTGTGTGTGTGTGTGTGTGTGTGCGCGCACATGCAGGTTTATCTTCTTCCATGCCTTCTTCGACACAGTAAAGTCCACAGCTGAGATCCCAGAGACGCAGCGCAAACTGTCGCCTCCTCTAGACCCGAACACACGCAACATCACCAACACCGCCTTCTTCAGGTACGCACTGTGTGTGTGAGAGAGAGAGTAATTCATTTATATTTTTGCCCAATTCTTCCTCAGAGCTCTGTAAACAGAAGGGTATTGTGCCTCCTGAGAATCTCAAGAGAGGAGTTGGGAATGCTTGATCCCGTAGTGCATCCTTTGTACATTGTCCTTACGTCCAGTAGTTAGGCTTACGACTAGATCACGGCCAAAACACTTGCAATACTCATACGCTATTAGTACATCCACAATGTTCGCGGGACTTCATTATGTTAATACGTTTACCGTGATGATTTTAATGCTGTATCACGTCCAACTTGAGAACGAATTTACGACTGTTGCGTGTTCTGCGATCAAAGGATGCTCAGTATGTCTTTTGAGTAGTGTGTGTGTGTGTGTGTGTGTGTGTGTGTGTGTGTATATATATATGTATATATATATGTATATATATATATATATATATATATATATAATATAACATAACATCCTGGGGTGGTTTCCTCTACCTGCACCAATACCAGGAGATGATGGACCCTATTTTATTATCAGCGATGATGCTTTCCCTATAAGGACTTAGCTTATGAAGCCCTGCAGTCATTAAAACCTGACAGATGAAGAGCAGATATTAAATTATTGACACTTCAGGGCCAGGAGAAGAGTGGGAAAGGCATTTGAAGAATTAGTTCAGCATTTTGCCTGTTTGTCAACTACTCTGAAGTTCTTTCCTAGGAATTTGGATAGCAGAACCCTTGCTTGTGTTTGCCTGCACGGCATTATGCAGAGACGCTAACCAGTTATGCAAAATGCTCTCTTGCGCCATGAGGGCTTTCAAGGATCTGATGCTTGAGAGTTGAGACAAAATTTGCATGTGAACCTTTCAACCAGGCTGGGCAGCAGGGCAACAAATGAAAAAATTCTAGGGATTATAGGGAATGCATAGGGCTGGGGTGTCCAACTCATTTTCACTGAGAGCCACGTCACTAAATTCCTAGATCACCAAGGGCCGAATTATCACTGAACATCTATTATCTTCTCCATTCCACATTAGTTTAGGTATTTGTCCTCTTTTTTGTTTTTGTTTTTTCTTCCCACTTTCCTTTTCTGACAACACTTGATATTGATTATCTAGCTTGCAATCTTTCTTGAGTAATGAATGCCTAGCTGTTTATTTGAAATAGGTTTGCTGCCACCTAGTGGAAGGATGATGAATTACGTTTGATTGTAATGATTGATGCAAGATGTCATTTTTTTCCTCCGAGTGACGAAAGTGACGTTAAAATTGGGTCAAAGGGACACTCAATAATAATGATGATGATAATAATATTAATAACTGGTGTAGCAAATACACCCGTTCACTGACCTTTTGCTTGTTATGGTACTTGGAACACACACATGCTCTGTATATGTTCCTATATATGTAAATGTAATGACTGTCATAATTGAGAGCTTTAGTACAATTTTTGTCAGCGCTCAAATGTCTAATAATGATAACATGAACAATATACAACTCACGCAACAGGCAATTTACTAGGACCGAGCGCGCACATGTAGACTGCGGATAGACAAACACACGCACAGTTTCCTTTGGAATCAAAATCGGTGGGTCACAGTACATTCCGTGTAGCTCACACAAAAGGTAGTTTAGTGCACTGGGAGTAAAAATCACCTCCAACTAAAACCCAAAACTTAAAGCACATATTTTTCTGGTTTGTCTGAGTTTTAATCCTCTAAATAAGCAAAGATTTAGCAGTTTCGCTCCCTGCCCACAATCCCACCATGCTTTGTGTAGTCATGCTGCATCATGAGGGCTGGTTAAGTATCTCATGGAGTGATGAATACTGACGAACATAACGAATTTTGGATTTTTTCAGGGTTTGTAAAAGGTTGCCAAACAGTTTGCTAGCAGGAATTTTGAACATGTTTTTGTACATCCAGTCTCTGTCCAATATGTTATTTTTACGTCCTGTACATTCGGAGCTATGTTTTGACTCAACTGTGATCAATGGTGCTCAAGTTTTACAAGAAAACTCTGTTGTAGAGGGTTAGCAGTCATGGTGACCTGACGAAGGCCTTTGGAGACTGACGTATGTTCAGCACTGTGACCACCACGTTTCACGAGAATACTGTGGCTAGAACCTGTATGTGTGGAAGAGGTTTTCGTGTTTATAAGACGTTTATTTATAGATCTGTGTGTTTGTGTAGCACCTTATTGTAGTGTTAGAGCAGCTGATACAGGAGGTATCCAGATATGGTGTTAGAATGTATAGCTTGTAATTTTGCTGCGAAATTACAGTGTGCATACCACTAGGTGGTGATCTAATACAGCTGTAGTGCTTACTGGTAATATCACCAGTCATTAACTAATCATTTCACCCACCCACCCTTTCCCCTTTCAGTGTGTTGCACTCTCTGAGTGTGTTGCCAGTTCTCCGTGAGGGTGTGTGTGAGAGTGTACAGGGTGACGAAGTGAGCAAGAGGAGTGTGTTGGGTGTGAAGGCAGATGGCTCCATGTGGGTGTACGTCCTCGTTCAGTTCGCCAACATGCTGCTCAAACACACCAAACATGTCCGAAGTGTACACACACTTAGCGCAGACCACACGCAAGCCTGGGACAGGTATGAACACACACACACTCACACACAGCAGGATATTTTTTTTCATTATAATACATGTTCCTTTTTTTTAAAATCACATTTCTGTGTGTGTGTGTGTGTGTGTGTGTGTGTGTGTGTGTGTGTGTGTGTGTGTAGCATGCTGCAGTCAGTCGAGTCTCTCAGTAAGAAGATGAAGAAATCTGCTGCTCCTGAACACTCGGCCTTCCAACACCTCTTCCTCATCATGGGCATCCAGATGTTCAAGGTCAATAAACACACATGCGCACACACACACATTATTAATGTTATCATTTTAAAGCAGCTGGATCATGTGTACGTTCTGTGCACACTCTGACAGCTATTAGTCCACAACTTTCCATCGGCACTTGGTAGTAAGAATTTTGTGTTGAAATTGTCATCTTTTTGTCAATGGGAATATTTTCGAATGTTGGGGCATTGGGGTGCCTTTTTTGGCGCTTTGAATTTAGGATATGTCCATTTTCATTAGTAACTCCTCTCTGCTTTTTTAATATACTTTATTGATCCTGAAAGGGACATTAGGCTCTGCATTTAACCCATCTAGAGTGAACACACACTCAGAACAGTGGGCAGCTACAATGCCGCTCAAACCCCCTGCCACCACATTTTTTTTTATGCTGGTTTGTGAATCAAACCAGCGACCTGTCATGTCAATTTTTACAGGAAACATGGCTAAAGCACGCTATCAATTTAGTAATATCCAATTCCCACTCATCTAGCACTGCCTTCCCTCTTGTATGACCACCACCAGCCAGTGACGGGCGTAAGCATGTACGTGCCTGCATCTTTACGAACTGCTGTGCATACGTAATTGGGGCATCCTGACACACTCGGAGGGAAATCGCTATCAGCTCCCTTGTACGAATGAGATGCACATAACTGGCTGACAATCACTTGTGACGGAGAAGTGAATGTGTGCCATTCCTCCCTCCCATGAGTCCTCAGCCAATTAGCTCCTATGGACTTCTGGTAGCAGGTGGTTGCACCATCAACCTGGATTTCAACCTGCTGTTTCCGGGTTGATAGTCATTCAACGCCCCTTGTTCAAAATTCTTAACCGGCTCCAGTGAACCACACTCAGCAAGGGTTGAGCTCCAAATGGTCTCTTATCCTCAGCGTAGTGCAACACTTAGGGCGTCAAAGCTGCTGGTTTAGATTTAAGTGTACAGGTAGTGTACAGGCTTTCAGGATACAGCCATGGAGATACGTAAACATGAATTTCTTGCCTTTATTTCTATATGGAATTTCTTCTCTGCATTTCTTTCAATAATCAAAGTCCAAAATCCAAAAAGTCGTCAGAAATGAGCATTTCGTTGATTCCTAAACTGGAATAAATCCCTACCTCTAATCAAAGCTTGCATACATGTAACATGTCCATGTTAATCAAAATGGGCAATTGTTATTAAGACCTTAGTGGATTTAAAAAACTGAAAATAAAGCATTTCACTGGGGGTGATATTGTACAATGAACAGTGGGGTGGAAGTGATGTCGAAACAGCAGTTGTTGCTAAATTGTTGTGCACTGCATGTGTTGGTGTGTATATATACCATGTTCTATGTCACCATGTTATGTGCATAAACACCATATAGATTCATGTAAACGAGCAGATGTCTGATGAATGTATATGTAATGTAGTATTAAATGCAGATGTGCCTAGCCTTATTTAGTTTATATCTGATTTGTTACTTTAGTATCTGTACTGTTATTTTTGCTG
The DNA here is from genome assembly GCA_028564935.1 of Neosilurus hyrtlii. Lineage (NCBI taxonomy): Eukaryota > Metazoa > Chordata > Actinopteri > Siluriformes > Plotosidae > Neosilurus > Neosilurus hyrtlii. Next base: position 17,776,036 of record JAOUQZ010000027.1, read on the forward strand.
GCATCTTGCCTTCTTGGAACTGTGGTGTACATGAGTGAAGCGAATTACAAATGGTGACTTTTTAAAACAGGTTAAAATGCAAACTACAGAACACATTAGCAGATTGCAACTTCATAGATGTAAGTAAAAACCACCTGATGATGAAAATGTACGTCTTTTTAGTGTAACAGGCAAGTTTGCAAGGCTTTCCTGTACTTTCACTCATAAAAAATTGGGACTGCAACACAGCTCCTTTAAGTAGTCAGTGTTTAGTGAGATGATCTTCAGCGTGGGTGGGTGCATTTGTTTGTGTGTAGGTTCCAGATGAGAGTGTGGAGTTGCTGAATGATCTGAGGAGCTGTATGGAGCAAGCACAGGCCAAAAAATCCAAGAAGAAGCAGAAAAAGACCAACAAAGGTGAGTCCCAGCCCAGCCATCATACCACCATCATACTAAGCTCACCTGTTGCCATGAATTATGCATGTTCATATTACGCTGACTTGTTGCCATGAATTATGGGTGTCCATACTACGCTCACCTGTTGCCGTGCATTATGGGTGTTCATGCTACGCACACCTGTTGCTCTGAATTTTGGGTGTTCATACTACACTCACCTGTTGCCATGCATTTTAGGTATTCATACTACGCTCACCTGTTGCCGTGCATTATGGGTGTCCATACTATGCTTACCTGTTGCTGTGAATTATGGGTATTCATACTACACTCACCTGTTGCTCTGAATTATGGGTGTTCATACTACACTCACCTGTTGCTCTGAATTATGAGTGTTCATACTACACTCACCTGTTGCTGTGAATTATGGGTGTTCATACTACGCTCACCTGTTGCTGTGAATTATGAGTGTTCATACTACACTCACCTGTTGCTGTGAATTATGAGTGTTCATACTACACTCACCTGTTGCTCTGAATTATGGGTGTTCATACTATGCTCACCTGTTGCCGTGCATTATGGGTGTCCATACTATGCTCACCTGTTGCTGTGAATTATGGGTATTCATACTACACTCACCTGTTGCCATGCATTTTGGGTATTCATACTACGCTCACCTGTTGCTGTGCATTATGGGTGTCCATACTACGCTCACCTGTTGCCGTGCATTATGGGTGTTCATGCTACGCACACCTGTTGCTCTGAA
>JAOUQZ010000027.1:17777273-17787663 GCA_028564935.1 Neosilurus hyrtlii
TATGGTTGTTCATACTACGCTCACCTGTTGCCGTGAATTATGGGTGTTCATACTACGCTCACCTGTTGCCGTGCATTATGGGCTTTCAAACTATGCTCTCCGGTTGCCGTGAGTTTTGGATGTTGATACTACGCTCAACTGCTGCCTTGAATTATGGGTGTTTATGCTAAGCTCACATATTACCGTGAATTATGGGTGTTCAAACTACGCTCACCTGTTGCTGTGAATTATGGGTGTTCATACTACGCTCACCTGTTGCTGTGAATTATGGTTGTTCATACTACGCTCACCTGTTGCCGTGAATTATGGGTGTTCATACTACGCTCACCTGTTGCCGTGCATTTTGGGTGTTCATACTATGCTCACCTGTTGCCGTGAATTATGGGTGTTCATACTACGCTCACCTGTTGCCGTGAATTATGGGTGTTCATACTACACTCACCTGTTGCCGTGAATTATGGGTGTTCATACTACGCTCACCTGTTGCCGTGCATTATAGGTATTCACCATTTGCAGTGCAGTATTGGTATTGATTAGCGGAGTATTTGTACTAACCGTTTTCTGTATACAGTTAGTTTTATCACAACAAAAGTAATAGATGATGAGTAATTACTTTGTGTGTTCCAGACAGCGAGCAGCCTGAGGGGGCGGAGCCTCACTGGGTGGAGGTGGTGGTGGACATCCTGCTGTCTTTACTCGCACAGCCCAGCCGTCTCATCCGAAGTGTGTGTAGGAGTGCCTTCAGCCGAGTGTGTCCTTATCTCACACAGTCCGCACTCACTGCTATCCTGAACGTAAGATTCACACACACACACACACCCACACATATTCTCCTTCCTCCTTTGTGGTTTTGACCTGAGCTGTGATGCTGTTTAAGGTCCTGGACCCAAGTAAGGATGAAGAGGAGAGCGGTGTTGTGGTGACCGATGACAAGGACACAGAGAAGATGAAGAGAATACAGGAGGATGAGGAGGATGAGGCCGATGAAGAACAAGAAGTAGAGGTAAGTCTACAACACACACACACACACACGCACACACACCTGACACAACAGATGTCACAATTGTTTGGTTCTTTTGATAGGATGAAGCTGAAATTGAATCATCAGACAATGATGATGATGACGATGATGAAGATGAAGAAATGGAGGAGGAGGAAGTGGATCAGAATTTTCGTCTGGAGCTGATGAAAGTGTTGCAGGGACAGAACGCTGTGGTACAGTGAATCACTGAATCATTGTAAACAGTTCATATGCTTAAATGACTCAAGTGAATCAGGTAAATCGATTCACGAAGTAGACGCATAGGTCGCAGCTCAAATCACTACTTAATTCGGGGACCTCCAACGGCTTGCACCTGAGTACGCCTGGCTCATTCATGTATATTTGGTCTAAATATGCATTAATGGCGGTGTCTTAGTTTTAGCGCTTTTGTATATGGAGCACTTTTTTGGTGGAAAAGCAGTTTTGGTACATTTTCATCAGGCCATAACTCTAGTGCACCCTCTATGGAATTAAATTAAACTATTATGTATATACACTATACTATATACTATATAAATATACTATTATGTTCCTCTATATCTATACAGTATATGATGATAATATCAAGAAGGCCTTCACCTGGAACTCTGGCTTGTAAAGAGATACTGATGCAAAAAGCCTTTCTGTTATTATTGTCATAGAAAGAAGAGATGTGGTGTTTCGTGGGCTTTTCTTTATACACGGGGCAGGTTCGCATGGCGTGTGTGAGAAACGGTCGATTGAGACTGCTTCCGAAAATATGCAAACTCCAGTTTGAATTTATTCAGTTTCCTTCGAAATAAAATTAGTTTGTACTTTCGGACACAGTTGTTCACATATGAGACGGGTCTGAGTGATATTTTTCTGCTGTTCAGGCTACTGAGGAGGATGAGGATGAGGAGTTGGATGATGAAGCTATGCTGAAGTTGGATAAAAACCTTGCGGCTCTGTTCGGAGAGCAGAAGAAGAAACTGCAGGCTAAAAAGGATGAGAAAGAGCGACAGCGCAAGGAGAAAACACTCGTCCGGGACTTTAAGATAAAAGTAGGCCCCCGAATGGCAGAGTACGCTGCTGAGTGCTTGTTATACATCTTTAATATGGAATTAAAACTCTGTGTGTGTGTGTGTGTGTGTGTGTGTGTGTGCAGGTTCTGGATCTGCTGGACGTGTTCCTGTGTAAGCAGGGCAGCAGTGTGTTGGTGTTGGGGTTGGTGGAGCCGCTGCTCAGTGTGATTGAGAATTGTATGAGTGCCGAGAGTGGACAGCACGAGCAGGACTTCCTGCGCCGAGCTGCACACATCTTTAGGTGAGGGATGGGCTGTGTATACGGTTGGGAAGGGGGAGAGTGTGTGGGGGGTCTCAGTTAAGTTCACTGTGTTTGTGTGTGTGTGTGACACAGGAATCAGTTGTGCCGTGGAAAGCATTATTGCAGAGAGATTGAGGGCCGGGAAGCAGAGCTTCATGACCGGCTCGAACGTCTGATTGGTCGAGCACAGAAGCTGTCGGACTCCTCAGTGGCTCTGTATTACTTCAGGTGAGACTTTGATTAACCCTGGTCTTGCTCGATAGCAACAGAACTGTACCAGTCACAACACTCCCTGCTTTCTAATCCCTATACCCTTCCCTTAGTGACTAACATACTCCCGAATCCCTCTTCCTCTTTTCCTAACCCCTAAGAGACATGCACACAGGAAGCGATGAGCGACAAGCAACCATGTTAAGTGAATGAAGGCCAGCGAAATGAGTAGTGAGTGGGGGAATTTTCTCAAGCACCGCTAAGTGAGTGTCTACAGAGTTAAACTGATCTGACATTTCACGCAGATCGATTTGAGCAGAAGCTACACAGAGCTTAAACATACTGTTTATTGACCAAGAGTGAAAGACACTAAATTCCTCAAACCGTTTTCCATTGGGGACAACGGGCACATTGTATTTAACTGTTCTACCTACGTCTACATGGGATAATTGTTTCCGAAAAGGTGGCCATTTCCCATGAGGACAGTGTACTTGGCATTTTTTCCTATTGTGATGCCTTACAGCCTGTAATCTTAATAGGTTTTTTTTTCTACACAAAACAGTCCAAAATGGTGAAAGAAAAGACTTTCTACTGAAATCATGGGTGTTAGCTCCTTTTTCCCCCCTTTTTTGCCCTTTTTTTCCTTTCTTTTTTTTTTTAAATCAAGGGAAAGATAATGCATGGCACCGTATGTGTGTGTATTTATCAAGTGGCAATCACCCAAGCTGAAAATAAAGTTTACCCAGAAGTCTCCTAAAGTGCAATACCACCGGGATCCACTATGCACAGACTACAAAAGACTTCCGTTTCCGTAGACTTTCATTCAAAAATGGTCAATTTCTCAAATAAAATACTGAGTCAATACATTTTTTTCCACAAGTCGTTTTCATTAATTAAATTTGATCCTTTTTAACTGCGACCCTAATTAGGAATAAGCGGTTCAGAAAATGAATGAATGAATGATCCTTTTTATCTGTTTTGTGCTTTTATTTTCTAATCTATCTGTCCCATGCACTGTAGTAACAAAATGAAAACAAAGTCTGTTATGCAGAGTATGAACATTTGATTGAACTATTCGATTCACAAGTAGCACAAAATTGTACAAAATACTATGAATTAAATAAATCCAACAATTATACTTCTTATTGGATACATTCAATTTATTAAATTTAATATGATGTACAAGTTTATTTCTCCAAGTTCAAATGCTGGAACAGAGGTCTTCTGAACCGCGCTTAGTCTGGACCATCACCTTGGACCTGTTTGCCTTGGGTGACCCTACCAGGGGTCAACATAGCTCCCAGGATCATTAGGACATGCAAACACCTCCACCATGATACGGTGGCGATTCAAGGAGGGGTGTATATATACCTGAATACCTCAAGGTTCTGGATGTTGTAGGACTGTCTTGGTTGACACGTCTCTTTAACATCGCGTGGTCATTGGAGGCCATACCTCTGGACGGGCAAACCGGGGTGCTAGTTCCCCTATTTAAAAGAGGGGACCGGAGGGTGTGTTCCAACTATTGTGGAGTCACACTCCTCAACCTACCTGGGAAAGTCTGAGCAGTAGTACTAGACAGGAGGATCCGACCAGCAGTTGAACCTTGGAGTCAGGAGGAACAATGTGGTTTTCTTTTTGGACACAGCACTCTCGACCAGCTCTACACACTCTACGGGATCCTGGAGGGGTCATGGGAGTTTGCCCAACCAGTCCACATGTGCTTTGTGTACTTGGAGAAGGCTTTCAACTGTGTCCCTCGGGCTATCTTGTGGGGTGTGCTCCGGGAATATGGTATACCCGTTGCTACGGGCAATTCGGTCTCTGTATTGCCGGAAACAGAGCTTGGTCTGCATTGGTAACATGTCGAATTTATTTCCAGTGGTGGTTGGACTCTGCCAATGCTGCCCTTTGTCACCGGTTCTGGTCATAATTTTTATGGATAGAATTTTTAGGCGCAGCCGAGGCATTGAGGGGTTCTGGGTTGGTGGCCATAGGATCTCGTCTCTGCGTTTTGCAGATGATGTTGTGCTTTTGGCTTCATCGAGTCAGGACCTTCAGCTCTCGCTGGAGTGATTCCAGCTGAGTGCGAAGTGACCAGGATGAGAATCAGCACCTCCGAGTCAGATGCCATGGTTCTCAGCCGGAGACGGGTGGAATGCACCCTTCTGGTCTGGAATTAGGTTTTGCCCCTAGTGGAGGAGTTCAAGTATCTCGGGGTCTTGTTTACGAGTGAGGGAAGGATGGAGCGGGAGATCGATAGGCGGATCGGTGCAGCCTCTGCTGTAAAGTGGAGCTTGTACTGGTCCGTCGTGGTGAAGAGGGAGCTGAGCCGGAAGGCAAAGCTCTCAACGAGCTTTGGGTAGTGACTGAAAGAACAAGATCGCGAATACAAGCGGCTGAAATGAGCTTCCTTCGCAGGGAGGCAGGTCTCTCCTTAGAGATAGAAATAAGTTCAGTCATCTGGGAGGAGCTTGGAGTAGAACCGCTGCTCCTCCGCGTTGAGGGGAGCCAGTTGAGGTGGCTCAGGCATCTGATTAGAATGCCTCCCAAACGCCTCCCTGATGTTTCGGGCATGTCCAACTGGGAAAAGACCTTGGGGCCGACCTAGAACATGTCTCGACTGGTCTGGGAACGCCTTGGCGTCCCCCCGAAAGAGCTGGAGGAAGTGGCTGGGAAGAATGATGTCTGGAATTCACTCCTTAGGCTGCTGCTCGACCCAGGAACAAGCGGTCAGGGGTGGGGGGGTGGGGGTCGCGGTCAGGGGGATCGCGTTCAGGCCCCCTTAAAGAACCAGGACACTTTAAAGTTCCTACTCTCCGAATGCTTCCGAAAATGCTCTCTTAGGCATTTTCCGCCGAAACTGACTGCTGACGTCACTTACAGAAAGCATTTCAGTGCGGAAGCGATTCATTCGAAATGGTGACATCTTGTGTTTTTGCCGGGTGTAGCAATAACTACTTTGAGAACAGTTACAACCCCCACCGAGTTGTCTCTTGCCATCAGTGGCCGACTGACCCTGTAATATCCGCGAAGTGGAAGCGATTTGTGGAATCCATGAGTGTTCGCCCCGTGAAGACCGACTCGCGCACAGCCCAAGGTGCCTGCAGTGAGAGACGGAGAACGACGGTGACTAAGCTAAATTTTAGAAGGGTACGTTTACTTTTAATCATGTATAGCTCAGCTTAATCCGGGAGTCCCTAAAACGAATGATGAAGGAAAGCGAATGACGAATGACAACAGCACTGTTGTCTTCTGGAATCTACGTCACATTGTCACGTGACCAACTTAGGCTCCGATGTGTGTTTACTCGGGAATGTTCGAAAAACACTGGCTTTAAAAAACACAGTGTATATCCGTCAAAAAAAGCCTTGGATGTATTTATATAAGCCAAACAAACAATTTACATAATTTTGCATCGTTAATTAAGACATGTCCTTTAAACACATAAAAGGAATTACGTCAAAATTAAAGTCCCTATGTCCAGATAGCTCCTCATGTCTACAGTATCATTACTTTTATTTTAGCATATTTTTATAACGTGCAAATACTTCACAGTAATATGACCTGCATACATATCCCTAATTTCAAATTACCCGCCACCTGCACTGCAAATCAGTTTTTAGTAGTTTAGTAACTGGAGAGGTGCCTTATTCCCATATTCATTAGCATACTAGTATTTCCTATGCAAACATGGGTTTCTGGGTTTTTCCAGTTTTTCAGTGCATTCCAGTTCATGATGCACAAGAGTCTCTTTTCTATACTTGCCGTGTGATGATAATAATAATAATAATAATAATAATAAGCTAATTATTATAATAATATAATCTAAAATAATATAGGCTGTTTATCAGTGATCTCCCAAGAAACTGCTCACGGATCTGTAGGGAGCTAGTTGTTCACTCATCACGGTTTCACGCTGAAACATTTGGAAACATGCAGTTTTGCTGTCACTCATCACTTCCTGTGCAACCCCCACCTCCCGTACATATTTTCTCATACGTTTTCACTAGAACATATTCCTTAATGTGTGTGTGTGTGTGTGTTCCAGCGCTGCACTCTATTTAGTGAAAGTGTTAAGAGGTGTGGTGATGGATACAGATGCTGAGGTACAATCTCCCACCTACACACTTAACTTTTTGTGTTATGGTTAGCTTCATGCACTGATGTGTGTCTGTGTGTGCACACATGCAGAAGAGGATGATGGGTAAAGTGGATGTGGCAAGAGTTACGTCGTGTTTTAAAGACGCTCTCACTACTTTTATGACTCGACGAAAAAGTCCTCTGACTGGAGACATGTTTACTGAACTGTTCAACAGGTTTCCTGTGAGTACACACACACACAAACACACTGAATTCACATCCTATTACACAGATTTATTCAGAGCTCTCCTTAGCATGTGGCCTTGCTGGATTCCTTGACTTTATTTCCCGCAAAAAAATCAATTGCGCATAGCCCAGATGTGGGTTAATACTTCGGCCAATCAGCGATATCTGCTTTTAATAACAAATGAGAATTGCCTCCTCTCAGTGACCCAAACATTATAATCAGTTATCATAACATAGATCCTGTATTTAGTTCATAATGCCTGCACGTCAACAAACCCTATTTAGGTACATAAAAAAAAAAACAAACCCACGTGCATCACTACCACTGATGATAAAGCGGCTGAAACTGTTGGTAATTGGGCTGGTGCACACCTTGAAGCTGTAAGTAATGTATTTTGTTGCTAAGTTAAGATAAGTTACATTTGTTAATGACGCATCCGTCCTGTATGTTAATGAGAGAGGATTTCCTTGCAGTATCAACTAATGCATGTGATTGAAGTGACGTTTAATGCTGTTTTCTTTATTAGCTGGTATAGATGTGTCATTTCCTGAAATTTTGGTTCGGTTTGGACAATGACATAACACAGACAGCCAAAATAAGTCGTGACTGAACATTAATCATGGGTCCAGCCGTGAGAGCACGAGAAAAGAGTATTGACTACTTTGACTCGCCGCAGTATTAGCTCGGGTGGTTAGCAGATGCACGAGCGAGTATTTTTCTAACCCACAGACTTGAGTTCAAAACCAGCCTTGCTTATCTACTGTCTAACAGTTGATACATGTAATTTATTAGTTTTTGTTTGTATAATAGGTTTAACATTTTGTGAGAAAATAAATTATGCTTCAAGGCCCTGTTCGGATTCTTCAAAATCTCCAAAATGTTATGACAAAGGGGGACATGCACCCATTTCAAAATTACTAGTGGAAGCTTTGCCATAACACACAGTTTACACATACTCAGGAGGAACGTTCTCACATTTCATCATAATGAGTAATTTTCTCTGAGTCATAAATGCACTGAAAACAGGATGCGCACATGCGGCTCCTGCAACTCATGAGTTGTGAACAGAAAATTGTAAGTGATGTCTATTTTGGTTCAATATTAACGCAAGAATAAAACAATTATTGTCTTGTCGAAAAATATTTTGTAAAAAAAAAAAAAAAACACATTTATGCGTTCATATTTTTGTTCCCTGTACAAGAGTCATATACGAGTCCTATTACAAGAGTCACGTTACAGGAGTCATATTACGAGAGTCTCATTAGAAGAGTCATATTATGAGAGTCATATTACAGGAGTCACTTGTGAATCAAATTTTATTTCCTTGTCTGATTTTAAATAGGTTCTGTGTGCGAATCTGTTAGATACAGCAGTGGAGAACATTTCAGGTGGAGTCAGAGAACACCAACAGGTACATTACACACACGTCTGATGTGTGTTTATCTTACTCTTCTGCAAACAGCAGAAAAAACCTTCATTATAAATACACTTTATTAGCATTAGCATTAGCCCAGGCACAAGTAAGAGCGGTGGAGTTATTCAAATGTCCACTATATTTTATTATTATAATCCCATTCATGTACATTCATTCTCTACAAAAACAACTACACAAAGTAAGGAACATGTGTGAGAAAAGAAAACAAATGTCGTGACTGCATGTAATTTACTACTGTAAATCTTTGACTTGACTGAGTTTTTCTGTGTGTGTGTGTGCGTGCCAGGGCCAGGCTTGTGTGTTGGTGTTCAGAGCTCTGCAGTGTAAGGAGGTGAAACAGTTGATGGGTGCTCAGTGGACTGAAGTGTGTCAGAAAACTACAGATCAGCTAACACGGGTACCACGCCCTACATTGCACACTCACACTCACACACACACACGAGTGTATGCAGTGTGAGTGGTGTCAGTTCAGCGGTTTGACCCACTACACACTTCAGACACATTTACACACTTGTAATCAGCGCACTCAGAACGTGTCCCAAACCACACACCTGATCTCTGTCTACATATTAAATGAGTTGATTATAACCCCACCTTTTTCTGTGTGTGTATGTGTGTGTGTGTGTGTCAGACGCTGCAGAAGGTTGAATATAAAAACAAAGCGGTTCATGAGAAGACGGTGAAGGCGCTGGAGCTCGCTCACTTCCTCATCAAATCCATTCATCAACAGGTACAGGAGCAAGATTGATGTTTTTATACATCGTTAACGTATGTCAATAAGTCAACCAACCCCTGTGATTGGACAGTAAATGTATGATGAAGTGTAATAAACACGCCCACTCCTCCTAAATATGTCCTGATGTGGGTTGACCCTTTGTTGCCTTTAGTATCAGAATGTAGTGCTTTTCACCACAATAAAAAGCTGTGGTATTGGTTGAACTTTTCTGATAATGAGAGAAACAGGAAACAGCTAAGAGGCAGCGTTTTCTTGCAGACGTTACATGCACTGTTTCCAGCAGAGTTAAGTAGCTGAAATTCAGGTGATCCTTAAAGGGGAGGAGAATTTTATTTAGAGCACGAATTACAAGAATAAACAAATCCGGCGTCAGAAGGAAGTGACGTGACGTTTTTACTTCTGCTTCCCTGGCGAGAGACCACATTAACGTGTGAGATTTTTAAATCTTTTCTAATGTCCACCCCACATTGGGAATCAAACCAGCAACCTTTCAGTCCTAAACTCACTTCTATAACCATTAAGCTACAGCTGCCCCTGTAATATATTAATTGTTTACCTATAATATGTAGAATATATAGAAATTAATGTGCTGTGAAATGTATGTGTACATAGAAATAAATAGTTTATTCTTATAAACAGAATACAAAACAATTGTGTCTGTAATATAGTTTGTCTGCATATATTTCTATTTTGGTTAGAAAGAGAATGTGTTAAATTTTCTAATCCTGTTTTCTGTATTTTTAAACTCATTACTAAATTTAAATGGTATGTATCACATTACACAATGACTGCACCACAACAGTTCAGTTTATTTGATCTCATTATCATGTTAAGTAAAACCCCTGTATAATAAGAGACAGGAACGTTAATGACTGAATGAGTTCAGACACACAAGAAGGAGGTGGAGGCTTCAGCATGACTGTGTGCTGATGAGAGTTTGAGTAGAACGTTACACGTGCTGTGAGGTTTTTAATGTGTGTGTGTGTGTATATATATATATCATGAAGTTCCTCCTTTCTCTCCTGAGCAGAAGATGGAGGTGAAGCTGGAAGATCTCCGGAACGCTTTAAGGTCTATGAATGCTGACGGGAGTCTGCAGAAGTCAGGGAAGCTGGAGGACACGTACTGGAGTGTCATGAAACTGTTCGGCCTTCAGTGAGTCACGTACACACACGTACACAAGATCCAATATCCAAGGGCAGCTGGATGGGGCAGATCTGATCTTCATGGGCAACTAGATGGGACAGATCTGATCTCTATAGACAGCTAGATGGGGCAGATGTGATCTCCATGGGAAACCGGTTGGGCCAGATGTGATCTCCATGGGAAACCGGTAGGGGCAGATCTGATCTC
>JAOUQZ010000027.1:17811392-17821432 GCA_028564935.1 Neosilurus hyrtlii
AGGCCTGTGGCCTGCCGGTCTGAAATGTCATAATGTCATATATTTGGTCCTCCATAAATCTTGTGCAAATTGCTGGACTTCCCTATCATGTATCATATACTGGAATTAATTATTGATTATTAACAGAATCAACATGAATATAAATATCAATACAGAAATTGTAATATCTTTGGAATTAGTGACCATGTTTCCTTTATTAAAAGACCTTTGTAATCCTGAAATGGAGAACTGTCCAATGAAGTTATCACTAATGAAATATATATTTAAATTGTTAATGATTATACCTATAGAAAAGCACCTGTATGATTTACTGCACTATTTGATTATTGGATGATTTATGTGAGTATGTTGTATGGGTAGTTTATTCACTGAAGTGAGTGTAAGATTATTTTATTTTCGAGCTATTCCACTCTGTACATGAACTGCTCGGCTGGCCATAAATAATATGGATAAATGATAATAAATGATTATATGCTTTTCTTTTCCTAAAGGCTAAATAAACACTTAGAAAATGGATATAAATATCTTGCATCGTGAAATGGACACTTTTTGCCACAAAAATGTCATACTGTGTTGAGATTTGGGGAAATATATGAGGAGTCCACTTGCAAAACCTGTTAAGTTTTGAAAAAACAAACAAACAAACAAACAAACAAACAAATAATGATGACAATAATAATAATATTTATTTATTTGTTTGTTTGTTTGTTTGTTTATTTCCCTTAGCCTCTTTTTCAGGCACCTGCACATGTCCCACTGATAGCCCCACTTTTAAAACCCGCTAACTTGCGTAATAAATTATACCAGAAGAAGCGAAAATTTCTAGCCTATAAAAAAAATCTGATTTTTCTTCAAAACTGACCAACTTGACTTAGCAGGTTTTGCAAGTGAACTCCTCATATATAAAACACCTATAGATTCTATTATCAGACTTCTAAAAAAAGCTATTCGAATCATAAATTAAACTGGGTACTTTAACCCTATAGTAGGGCTTGAATTTTAAAATTCACAGATAATATCTATTTAAAATACGGAACGGAAGTATTATTTAGAGTTGCAAATAAAAATGTCCCTTATTTTATTATAAACAAATTAAGGAACATCCTACATTTAGTTGGATGTTCTCACAGTCTCTCCTCATCTCCTATTTCCTGCAAGATCTGACTTCACTAACTCTTTCCTGCAAAGATACTGTGACCTTACTAACTAACTAAGTGCGTGTGTTTGTGTGTGTGTGTGTGTGTGTGTGTGTGTGTGTGTGTGTGTGTGTGTGTGTGTGTGTGTGTACCTCTATGTATATGTAGTTGTATTTCCTCTCAGCAATCTGGATGAAAATGGCAAACACTGACAAAACAGGCTGTGTGCTAAAGAACGTACACTCGGACCAAATCACCATCACCGACAACACACACAATGCCACAGCCAGCACACGGTAACACCACCTCCGCAACACACACTCCCAATACCACTCTGTAGAGAGAGAGAGAGAGAAAGAGAGAGAGAGAAAGAGAGAGAGAGAGAGAGAAAGAGAGAGAGAGAGGGAGAGAGAGAAAGAGAGTGTGTGTGTGTGTGAAATAGCGTGAGAAAGGGAGAATCATCTGACAGTTCTTTCTGTTTGAATGTTGCTCGTCGGTGATGTGGTGCAATTTTCTATAAAAATCTGTTGTATACCATACACACAGGCTCACAGAATAAATTGTACACACAAACATTAACTTTAAGGTCTCAGTGCACCTTCAAATACACTGGGTATAGAAAAGAACCTCCTTCCCAAAATATTCACAGTTTTCAGCCTGAAATAAACGCAAGAGTGAGAGCCAGGAGCCAACATATGCACCGCATTTGGAAGACTTTGAGTTGATTCATTCTGATTCGAGCATGGACCATGTTTATGGATCCATAAAGAAGGATTGTTAGAATCAGCGTCCGGTAAACACAGCTTTTATTCTCGATGGTGATGTTTACCATCAGTCGATGCCGTCTATGCCGAGAGAGATCAATGATCATCATTGTGTGAAAAGTGTTTCCTCCGTCTCTGGAGATAACCGGTAGGTACCATAATCCTGGTTGGATTTCTGAAGACTGTTTTCCTCTGCAGCTGACGGGCTCAGTATCATGATGATGGTACTGATCTTCAAGCCAGGACAGTTAATGCACCTTGGGTTGTCCTGGGACTGATGTGACCATAACCAATGCATTTGAGATGAGTTGTGGGTGCAGAGGCTGCCGTTGGAGTTGGAGTACCAAGTTCTTACACCTGACAAATAACATGACACCACAGCACTGAGTTTGACAGTTGGCCGGTGACAGTGAAGTTCATACGCCCTTTGATAGCTTTAAGCCCAAGAAGACCATCCACCCTGTACAGGCACCTCCAGTCCTGGGAAGACACCCAGTCCAAGGTAGTGAGATCACATTGAAGTTACCATCTACGAGACTGGTAGTGTCCTCCATAACCCAGGATGAGGGAGGCTAAGAGGAGAGCGGAGCTGAATAGAGGGGAGCAGAGTAGGAGGAGCAGTGGTGAGCAAAGCGGAGCAGCAGAGAACAGAGCAGTGCAGCACGGAGAAGAGCGGAGCAGTGGAGAGCATTTCAGAGAAGAGATTTGAATAAAACTACAAAATACATGAACACTGTTATTGAAAACAAACAGGAAAGATTTCCAAAATGTGTAAAAAGGAAACTTGAGAAGTGAGAGATCGGAAGTTCACACAGATTAAAATAATGAACAGTGGGCAGAGTCACATCTGGAGTGGACCAATAGGGAGGAAATAAATGTGTAGTGAACCATGTATGAGAAATCCTGCTTCCTGAGACCTGCACCTTGGTTTGTTTCTTACCTGCAGTAGGTGTGTAGATGTACTTCCTGAAGTAGCCGTTTGATTGGTTGGAGGGTTGGCTGTGGATGAACTGGTGGGTGGGGCTAATCTCGTTTTTAGCCACATCTTCCAGGCGAAATGCTTCGTCTAATAAAATGCGCCACTGTACCTGAGTACGATTATGTCTTTGAACCGCATCGATCACCTGACACACACACACACACACACACACACACACACACAGAGATAATGTTACACTGCTCGCACTCGCAATGTTACACTGCTCGCACTGAGGCATATAAGATTGGTTGAATGGTTCTGGATCTCGTTTTTCCCCCAGTTTCTGGAGATTTACGTCTGCTGATTGGTGGGAAAAATTATTTATTCATCAGTGTCTGTTTGTTTGATGGTTAGCAGGATTACACAAAAACTCCTGAAACCTGGGCCTGGAAAGAACTCGTTAAATTTTGGAGCTGATCCGTATATGGGAAAATAATTATGGAAAAAAAAATGAATTCCCCCAAAATCCCTACCTTTAAATAGGGCAAAAAGTTCATCCGATGCCCACTAGAGGGAGACATTTCATTATAACTATGCTAAATTATAATAATCCATTTGGGACTGGCAGAGGTACAATTCACTCTGAGTACCCCTCAAGTTTTTAGTCATTTCATTTTATTGTGGAATGTCCAATTTTCTCTCTTTCTGTCAGCTATGATGCCCTCTGGGATGGAAAGCCAAAGCGAAAAAAATTTCTGATTTTATATATATATATATATAAAATCAGAATTCTTCTCCCCCTACTTGCATGGGTTTCCTCCATGTAATCCAGTTTCCTTCCAGTCCATTGACATGCACTTCAGCCATTGGGCTGACTGGCTGTTCCAAAATGCCCCTAGATGTGAGAGTGAGTGTGAATGGTTGTCTGTGTTGGCTCAGTCTACTTAGCTGATCAAGGTGTACCATGCCTTTGCCCAGTGTCGGCTGAGATAGGCTCCGGCCTCACCACGGCCCTTGTAAGATTAAATGAATGAGTGAGTGTTTCTTTGGTTCTTTGCTCTAGCTTGGTTCTGATAATGGTTCTGTTTATATCCTGGACTGTTGTGGGCAAATACTGTTCCTGGATATGGTACTGGTTTCAGCTCTGATTCTTATTCTAGTTGTAATGGTTTTGATACGTGTGTGTGTGTGTTACTTGTTTATGGAGTTTGACAAGGCTCTTCTTGCTTGGATATGGATTTCTCTTATCATCAAAGTCCTCGTAATCATCCATGTTCCTCCCCATTCTCTCCTGATACTCTACAGGACACTGAGAGGAACAGAGTGAGTGTGTGTTTAAGATAGCGGTGTGTGTGCGTGACTGTGAGAGTGTGAGAGAGAGAACTGACCTTTTTAAGAATGGTGTCGATACACTTCCTCAGTGGATGGTTGTACCTGATGGACTCATTAACAGCTCTGACATCCTGCAACACCAAAACCATCAAAACCATTCAACACTTATCACTCCACACACCAGATCACCTTCTACACACACTCTCCCTCCACCCCTCAGTCCCGCACCTCCATCACATCCTCCAGGTTCTCCTCTGCATCTGTTTTCTCTGTCATCAGCTTTGCTGCTTTGAAGTAGGTTTTGGACAGCAGATGCCCATGACATGATGCCAGCCAATAGGAGCGTGGGATTTCCACCAGGCCGTATCCAAGCAACAACACCAGTAGGAATAAGCCCCAGGTGTTCGCTGCTGTGATGCCAATGGCCCTCAGATCATACCTGTGAGCAAGTGTCCAATCACAATCAATCAGTCAGTTAGCGTAATCATGTGATTAAATGTTGTTGGAATTTGAGTGCTCGGATCCGATTGGTTGATACTGACCATGAGAGGTGCCACTGCGGACTGACAGCGACATAAATAAGCAGGGAGCAGAAGATGAAGAGATAAGTGCCGTAGTAGATGGCATTCTCAATCAAAGCTGTTTTTATTTTTCCAGAGATGGAAAATCCTCCAGAACGAGCGTACGACTGCATGAACGGGATCAGGAGCCTGAGAAAACACACATATGGTAAGTCTGTCTCTGTGTGTGTGTGTGTGTGTGTGTGTGTGTGTGTGTGTGTCTCACCATGTGAGGAACTGAGAGGTCCAGTACACCACTCTCCAGAACACTGGCAGGACCTTGTCTGGAATATAACTCCATGGTTTGTGACACACCCTAGGTATCCTGTATGCACACACACACACACATACATTTGCAGTAAATATTTACTGTTGCATTTGTGTTTGATTTCAGTAACTAACACACACACACCATTACATGATAAAACAGAGTGTTTATTTACTTGGGAGTGGGGAACACTGAAGTGTTGGACGTCTGGTTGGAATGACTTGGTGTTGTAGGTATCACATGGTTGTTATCAGTCATACACTGATTATAGATGGTCTACACACAAACACACACACAGAGAACAAAGTTACACAATCCCTTGTACTGCTAAAATAAATAAAGATCGTTACTGTGTTCAGGGTGTAATCTATTTATCTGTGGTGATGACGACGACGATGATGATATATTCACCGTGCTGACGTCCAGCGGGATGGTGAAGGCGATGAGAAAACAGAGGAACCAGGCAAGGAGCGTGGCCAGCAGTACAACACGCTGCTGTTTCCTTACATCGCCGTAATGATGCAGCAGCACCATCGCTAGCACCAACGCCACCAACACGTCCACGCTCAGCACCACCCAGCTCATCCTGGAACACTTCCACCCTGCTCTGCCTCACCCGTCGGTCAAAACGTAGGCCACGCCTAAACAATTCTAAAACAAGTCAATCTATTAATTATGAAAAGGCAGTTGAGCAAGAACATACAGGATCCATTTATCATACACAATATACTGTATAATACAGGAAACACATCAGACTCGTTCTGCAACATCAGCCAATCAAGGAGGCTGGAGTCTATCTCAGCCGACTCTGTGCAAAGGTTGGGTACAAACTGGACAGCTTGACAGTCCACTGCACACATGGGACAACACACACACACACACACACACACACACACATCTAGGGCAATCTCTGCCTACCGTCTTGGTACTGTGGGAGGAAATAGGAGTACCCTGATGAAACCCACACAAGCACATGCAAACACCACACAGGGACGTCCTCACCGACACACACACACACACACACACACACACACACACACACACTCACACATCTAGTGCAATCTCTGCCTACCGTCTTGGTACTGTGGGAGGAAATAGGAATACCCTGAGGAAACCCACACAAGCACATGCAAACACCACACAGGGATGTCCTCACCGAGACACACACACACACACACACACACACACACACACACACACACACCATTCCATTTATTGAATCCATATGATGTATAATAAACTGTATATTGTAAAAAACATTAAACTGAAGTGAAATGTAAGCACAGTGATGGAACTGTTGTACTTTTCTACAAACAAAACTACTAACTACAAACTGTACACAAACAGTAAACAAACAAAAACAACACCTTTATTCCCCATAAATAATTGATTAAGTTTAAAAAATAAATAAATCGAGAAGAAAGAGAAGTCAGGGAGACGTCACTTCCCGCAGTAATAAACACTAAGTGATAAAATAAGATAATGCTTAAAGTGGGGATATCAGGTGACAGCAGAAAACCCGGGGCTTATAGCGCGTACTCAGCGGTTATAACGGCGTTATTACCACATCAACACAGCATCCAACTTCATTTACCTTCAGTGTAAGTTATGGACCCGGAGCGGATTTCTGGCTCTCAGTGTGCAGCTCAACCCCAAAACTCTTATCATCTCTGTGTTCTGAGAAAACCTTTAGTCTGGTGACGTCACATCACCACTTCCGGATTCCGTATGCATCATGGGATATGTAGTGTAAACCTACATAGGGTTTTTTAATAGGGGTGTTAAGATTAGATTATGGAATGTGTATGCCATTCTCTAACACACGCACACACACACACACACACACACACACACACACATATCTATATAATATATAATTATATAAAAAATATATATACTTTTTAATATATTTATTATCATTATGCAAAATGATTTATGATGTCCTCTCCGCAAAAGGGACCTGGGTTTGATTGCTGGGCTCGGCTGTTTCTGTGTGGAGTTTGCATATTCTCCCCATGGGTTTCCTCCGGATACTCCGGTTTCCTCCTTATTGCACATTAGGCTAATTGGCTTTTCCAGATTGTCAGGTCTGTGTGTGTGTGTGTGTATGTTGCCCTTCAATGGTCTGCTAAGCTGTTCAGGGTGTACCACGCCTTCACTCTGAATCAGTTGGGATGGGTTCCAGCCTACCTGCAACTTTCAGAAAATGACATGACATGATGACATGAAATCATTACATGACACGCGTTCAAAGGTTAAACTCATACCAGTAGCTGGCAGTAAGACACCAGTCTAATGTTCTCCATCAAAGAAGAAGCAGAAGAAGAAGAACTACAGTTCTAAGAACAGCCGCTAGATGGAAATATTGTAACTTTTATTGCACTTTGTATGTTTTTTGAGGTAAAAGGTCATAATAATGATGATCAGAATGCTCATGAGAGGACTCCTCACAGCTTTAGTTAATTACTAATTTATGGAAGTTTTATTTAATTATTTGACAAAAAGGCTCACAGGGAGGCTGGAGCCCATCCCAGCTGACTTCGGGCGATGGCAACAGCCACCCTGAGCAGCTCATCTGGGCCAACACAGAAACACAAACATTTACACTCATATTCACACCTGGGGTGATCAAAAATATCCAGATTTGCCGAATGTGCATGTCTGTAGACTGTGGGAGGAAACCAGAGTACATGGAGGAAACCTACACAAGCACAGGGAGAACAACAACACACAGAAATGCTCTCGCCAAACCCGGGTCTTGAACCCAAAATCTTCTTGCTGTGAAGCAGACATGCTAACAACTACACTATCAGGCCAACTATATTTATTTGCTAAATTATTTATTTTTCTACTTCTTATTATTATTATTTTAGTGGGCGGCACGGTGGCGCAGTGGTTAGCACGTCCACCGCACAGCAAGAAGGCCTGGGTTCGATTCCCGGGCTAGGGCGTTCCTGTGTGGGGTTTGTATGCTCTTGTGTGGGTTTCCTCCGGGTACCCCGGTTTCCTCCCAAAGTCCAAAAAGATGCACAGTAGGCTAACTGGCTGTTCCAAATCGCCCCTTGGTGTGAGTATGAGTGAGAATGGTGATGTGTGTGTGTGTGTTAGCCCTGCAATGGCCTGGTGAGCTGTCCAGGGTGCACCCCGCAATCACCCAGAGTCGGCTGAGATGGGCGCCAGCCTCCCCATGACTAATTAGGATTAAGCGCTTCAGAAAATGAATAAATCTTAATTTAACTAAAAATTGTAGAAGCAATTGTTATAACAGTTTATTATTAAAATAACTGTTTTAAATAGTTCTATGTTAGAAGTTAGTTTTAAGCCCATGTTAAAGTGGACCATATCCACATGACTAAAATCTAACTGAAATGATGATCTGCAGAGTCGACACTGCAGGAGGTTTAGTTGGTTCAGTGTGTACCCAGTGTGAGACAGGACACTGGTGGCTAGGTTCCTTCTGGCATTGTGTTTCTCACAGGTTCTTTGTACTGGAAAAATGATGTGCGGGCAGAGATGCAGATACCCAAGAAACTTCTGTTACATTCCATTGTTCCCTTCTCTCCATTATATTACTGTCTGTTTATTGTTACTTCTGAAATTCATCAGACTGCATCATTTATGCTTGTGTGTGTGTGTGTGTGTGTGTGGTGATTAGTGTAATACTGTACTACAGATTAAACTCTCAGAAGGTTCTCACAACCACACACACACACACACACACACACACACACACACACACACACACACACACACACACACACACACTCTGATCGTCTATAAAATGGAAACCAGTTTGTGTCCATTAGCTCTTCTGAGGAATACGACCAGATGTACTAGCCTTCACCACACGCGTCAGTGAGCCTTGGGCACGAATGACAATATGGTTGTCTCACTGCAAACCAGGAACACCCCACAACAATTTTGTTTTGGAAGTGAATAGACACGGTCGTTTAGCCATCCCCATGTGGCACTTCTCAAAACAAGTCATCATTCTTTACACTTGCTGGTTTTTCTGCTTCCAAAACACCAACAGTGTTCAAAATAAGTGGGTTCTCTGGTTTCTGAGATAACCAATAAGCATACCAGATAACCTAACTACCCCTGATTGGCATAGTGAGGATAAAATTATCGACCTTAATATTGGGTTACTTCTGTAAATGCAGTGTCCCTCTTCTGTTTCTTATTTAGCCTTGATGAGGAAGCTAACAAAATAATGTTACCTTTACTTCGCTTGCTTTGTTTGTGGACTAAATTACATTTTCCAGCTCCTGTAATAAAGTAAAGTACTGCAGCCATATTTCATACTTAATAAGGTGAACTTGTCCCAAAAGGGGCGTTTGGGAGTCACTGCTTAGGCTGCTGCCCCCGCGACCCGACCCCGGAAGAAGCGGAAGAAGATGAATGAATGAATGAATGAAAGGTGAACTTGTATGGGATGTGAGGGGTCATTTTGTGTTTTTCCATCAGGGCCCCTATCTATTGAGTTAATGTTACTGTACCTGTTGCCATGTCTGTTTTACTCAAACCAGATGTACATGTATAACAGTATAAAAATATTAGCCAAATAATATTAACTAACTGAGTTTCTTAATTTCCTAGGTAGCACATGAGCAAGCCTTGCTGTGTTTAAGATTTTAGTTGACTCTTTGAAAGTGGAGAGAGTCATGGTGGTGTAGTAGTTGGCACGTCTGCCTCACAGCATGAAGGTGCTGGGTTCGATTCTCAGGCTTGGGTGTTTCTGTGTGGAGTTTTCATGTTCTCCCTAAGCTTGCGTCGGTTTCCTCTGGGTACTTCGGTTTCCTCCCACAGTCCAAAGACATGCACATTAGACTCATAGGCTATTCCAAATCGCCCCTAAATGTGAGTGTGATTGTGAGTGTGAGTGTAAATGGTTGTGTGCGTGTTTGCCCTGTGATGGCCTGGTGAGCTGTTCAATGTGTGTGGTTTGTCCACTGTCAGCTGAGATAGGAATCAGCCTCCCTCCCTATATATATATTTATATATATATATATATATATATATATATATATATATATATATATATATATATATATATATATA
>JAOUQZ010000027.1:17868108-17885179 GCA_028564935.1 Neosilurus hyrtlii
GAGAGTTCTGGTAAACTGTGGCGTTGGGATGCTGTTGCTCCCTCACTCTACATGCTCACCCAGGTCCGTTGACAGTGAAATGGCTGATTGCCCAACGTTACATGGTGCCCTCATGTCTGCCTTCCTTCTGGTTTCTCTCTTTTTTGTTATGCTGCCAAAGTTAGTTTTACCCAAATGTGGAGGGGTTTCCCTTTTAAGCCTGGTTCCTCTCAAGGTTTCTTCCTCGTGTCAACTAAGAAATTTTTTCCTCGCTACTGTCACCGCAGGCTTGCTCATTAGGGATGTGTAGGGGGTTGTAGAAAAATGTTATTTAACATTTACTTAAATTAAATTACTTTTACTATGTAAAGCTGCTTTGTGACAAAGTCAATTGTAAAAAGCGCTATACAAATAAAACTGAATTAAATTGAATTGAGTCCTCTTTTCAAAACAGTTTGAAGATATCTGGGCATTGAGGTCATGACGTTTCTGGAGTTTTGGTGTTGGATTCTTGCCTGATTTAGGTTTCCAGC
Organism: Neosilurus hyrtlii; assembly: GCA_028564935.1. Taxonomy (NCBI): domain Eukaryota; kingdom Metazoa; phylum Chordata; class Actinopteri; order Siluriformes; family Plotosidae; genus Neosilurus; species Neosilurus hyrtlii. Next base: position 17,868,621 of record JAOUQZ010000027.1, read on the forward strand.
TGCTGAAGAGTTCACGGTCATCCTTGGCATATTTTTCGTTTAGTGATGCTCTCAATAGGTGAAAGATCTGGACTGCAGGCAGGTCAGTTCAGTACCCAGACTCTTTTCTGATGAAGCCATGCTGTTGTAATAGCTGCAGTATGTGGTTTTGCATTGTCCTGCTGAAATACACAAGGTCTTCCCTGAAATAGACATCGTCTGGGGGGTGGGGCATATGTTGCTCTAAAACCTTTATATACCTTTCAGCGTTCATAGTTCCTTCCAAAACATGCAAACTGCCCATACCATATGTACTTATGCTCCCCTATACCATCGGAGACGCTGGCTTTTGAACTGAACGCTCATAACATGCTGGAAGGTCTCCCTCCCTGGATGGTCTCCGTGATTACCGACAAGAATGTCAAATTTGGATGCGTCTGACCATAGAACCCTTTCCCACTTTCCATTTTAAATAAATCTTGGCCCACAAGATACAACAGCACTTCTGCACCATGTTCAAATATAACTTCCTTTTTGCATGATAGAGCTTTAGTTGGCATCTTTAGATTGGATTGGATTGGGTTTACCGACAGTGGTTTCTGGAAGTATTCCTGGCCCCATTTAGTAATGTCATTGACACAATCATGCCGATGAGTGATGTAGTGTTGTCTGAGGGCCCGAAGACCACGGGCATTCAATAAAGGTCTTCGGCGTTGTCCCTTACGCACAGAGATATCTCCAGTTTCTCTGAATCTGTTGATGTTATGCGCTGTAGATGATGAGATTGGCAAGCCTTTGCAATTTTTACATAGAGGAACATTGTTTTTAAAGTATTACATAATATTTTTATGCAGTCTTTCACAGATTGGAGAGCCTCTGTCCATCTCTGCCTTTCTAAAACATCCCTTTTATAGCTAATCATGTTACAGACCTGATACCAATTCACTTAGTTAGTTGCTAGATGTTCTCCCAGCTGAATCTTTCTAAACATTCTTGCTTTTTCAGCCATTTGTTTCCCCCGTGCCAACTTTTTTTGGGACCTGTAGCAGGCATCAAATTTGAAATGAGCTCATGTTGTGCATGAAACTGTAAAACTTGTTATCTATGTTCTGATGTGAAATAAAATATTGCCTCATGTGATTTAAACGTCTTTTAATTTTTTTATAAATAATATTTCATTTTATTATTTAAACAACGTCCCAACTTTTCAGTATATGCAAGTATTAATAAAGGCTTCTACTAGGGTTGCCAACATTTTGATGACATCACAGTTATTATCCCATCTTTTAAAGCTAATAGGATACATTTTTATTACAGTCATTTTCAAAATGAAGAAAAAGCAATATGACCTGATTCCTTTGAATACTCTTCTAATACACTCAAAATGAAATGTTATTATCTAGAGGTGCCAGAAACCCACGCAAGCACAGGTAGAACATGTAAACTCCACACAAAAATGACTGAGACCGGGACTTCAACCAAGGACCTTCTTGTTGTGAGGTGGACATTTTAGAGAATTTCACGCTTTCTTCAGCAGACACACTTTATGGATATGCTAACTTCATTTTCCAGCAGGACTTGGAACCTGCCCACACTGCCAAAAGTACCAAAACCTGGTTCAATGATTCTGGGATTGCTGTGCTGGACTGGCCAGCAAACTCGCCTGACCAGAACCCCATAAAGAATCTATAGGGCTTTGCCAAGAAAAAGATGAGAGACATGAGACTGAACAATGCAGAAGTAGCTGAAGGCCACTATTGAAGCATCCTGGTCTTCCATAACACCTCAGCAGGGCTACAGACTAATAGCATCCATGCTACGCCGCACTGAGGCAGTAATTCATGCAAAAGCGGCCCAAACCAAGTACTGAGTACATATGAATAATTTTACTTTTCAGACGGCTAACATTTCTGTATTTAAAATCCTGTTTTTATTGATTTCATGTAATATTCTAATTTTCTGAGTTTTTCAATTTGGGGTTTTCATAAGCTGTAAGCCATAATCATCAAGATTACAACAAATTAAGGCTTGAAATATCTCACTTTGCATGTAATGAGTCAATATAATATATTAGTTTCACCTCCTAAGTAGAATTACTGAAATAAATGAACTTTTGCACGATATTCTAATTTTTCAGTTTACAGTTTCACCTGTATCTGGGGTTTAAAATGGTGACCTTAATTCACCCCAGGCAGTGTTACTCTTTTCATTCCGGCTGCATATCAGTGCGCACAATGCATTATCACTGCAATCAAATCAAGCATTCCACAAGTTCAGAATCAGGCATGGGCATGTTTTATTTCTCACTTTTCTCCATCAAAGCACTTCACTGGCAGTTTGCTTTTTTGTGGGACAAGTAAATTAGCCAATCATGCAAAATGTTTTCTCCAACAATTCAACTTTGAATGAAATAACGCTGAGCTTGTAGTGAAATATTTTGAACAAACAAATTCAATAAAATCTGGGTGAAGGTAGGCACACCCTGAATGGCACCCCAGTTCATGGCAGGAACAAAACACACAACCATTCATACTCACACAAATACCTAGGGGCAATCTGGAACAGCATTTCCAGCCTAATGTGCATGTCTGTGGACCTTCTTGCTGTAAGGTGAACTTGCTAACCACTACACCACCGTGCTGCCCTTGGTTTAGGTAATTCTGTTTGTGTGTGCGTGTGTGTGTGTGTGTTCGGGGGGGCTGAGTGTGTGTTAGAGAGAGAGAGAGAGAGAGAGAGAGAGAGAGAGAGAGAGAGAGAGAGAGAGTGCCCTTTGGTTAGCTTAAGTACATAGCCAAATTTCTCCTTGGTGGAAAAAGTATCCAAAATAAAATATAGGTATGTGTAATTAATATCTAGCCCCTTGCTACTGTGGTTGTCACATTACCTATAGCACCTCTCTGTCACAGCTGCAGGGGAAAGTGCAGCAGTGAGAGATGGTGTGCACCCTCGGTAGGTAAGCACCAACTAGTACTTAGCAGCATTTTTATAATTTTTTCTCTACTTCCATGTAGCAAATAAAGTCTGAAAAAACTGGTCCCACATCCGTGTTTTTAAAACCTGGCTGATTATTCTTTCAGAGAAAGACGATCACATCACATTACATAAATCATGGTTGTTTAGAAGACATCAAACAGATGGTGGCTAAAACCATGATGGGATTAGTGAGGAGCCACAGTGAGCTACTAATGTTAATCTGTGGATAACTATGCACAGGGACCTAAAAAATAAATTTTATTGATAGTTATAGATATATAGATAGATACAACTGTACAAACAAATAGTACATATTGTGTTCCTTAAATACTGTACAATAAAACTTAGGGAGAATATTTAACTGCCATTTCTAAAGAAACATCGCAAACAATAGACATCAGGTCAGATTATCATTGGATTAGCAATAAATTAGCATGTACGTATTTCAGATTTTTCCCCCAGATTGTGAGTATATGATAGGATTGGTTTTCCTATACTGTAGTCAGAAATGTGTGTAGAAATGTGTGGAGAGTGGGGTAGGTGAGCCGGCAGGTAAGTTGACCCACCCCCTGTATCTTTTCAATGATCCACTTTTGTTTTCATGTGACCATAAATTCTGGAAGCAACATTCATTTTTCTTTGGCTTTGATGGAGGGAAAATTATGGTGGTGCGGTATGCAGGTATCTTTCTCTCTCTCTCTCACACACACACACAAAAACACAATTTTTTTGTTTGCTTCTTAAAGTACATTTTTTTTATGTCCGCTACATTGACTGTTCGATCAAAGCAAATTCACCCAGGTCCATATTACATGTACAATGGCTTCCAAAGTATTCAACCCCTTGACACTTTTTCTATGTTGTTGCATTACAACCTGGAATAATAAAAAAAAAAGGGTGGGGGGTGGTTATCAGTTAATTTACACAAAATGCCAACAACTGTAAAGATGCAAAACATTTGTCATTGTGAAGCAAACAAGAAATAGTACAACATAACAGAAAACCTGAGAATAGATAACTCTCCCTAACGAAAGAAAAAAAAAATTCTGTACTTTGTCGAGGCACCTTTTGCAGCACTTACAGCTACAAGGAGTAGCGAAGGAATAGGGAATGTCTCTAATGAGCTTGGCGCATCTAGTCAGTTCAACTTTCTCCTGTTCTTTAAAGCTCACTTCCCTTATGTATTTTTCTTCCCTCAAGGATTTCCCTGTATTTAGCATCATCCATCAGTCCCTCAATTCTGACCATTTCCCAGTCCCTGCTGGTCAAAAACATCCCCACAGTGTAATACTGCCACCACCATGCTTCACTATGGGAATGGTGTTCTTAGAAGTGTTGGGTTTGTGCCAGACGTCATGTTTTCCTTGATGGTCAAAAAAGTTGTATTTTTCTAAGCAAAGGCTTTTTTCAGACCACTCTTCCTCAGCTCTGTGTAGCATGGACAGATACAACAGTTGCCATTGTGGAGCTTTCCAACTCCTACAAGGTTTTTCTCTCTTTGTTCTGGCATCCGGTTAATAGAGTCCATGCCATGTCTGTGAGGGACGGCCCTCTCTAGGCAGGTTTGTTGTGGTGCCATATTCTTTCAATTTTGTGTTGATGTATTTAATGGTACGCCATGGGATTTTCACACAGACAGACTGCACACAGGTTGACTTATTTAATTATTGACATGACTTCTGAAGGTAATTGTAAAGGGGGTGAATACATATGCACTTTTTACAGAATTTTTCACTTCACCAATTTGGACCATTAAATAAAATCCGTTGGGAAATATTCCATTTAGATTACAGGCTTTAAGGCAACAAAACAAGAAAAATGTCAAGGGGTAATACCTAGGCGAGTCACTGTATTTATAATACATGTTAATGATTTGCTAACATATTAAATCATGTCAGCTGTTTGGATAAAAATTAGCCCATGGCTAAAATGAGATTCTTTTTTTTTTTACATACTGGTGCCTCTGGGGAAAAGTGATTCAGATGCATTGGGGTAAATTAAGCCATAGAGCAGCACGGTGGTGTAGTGGTTAGCACATCTGCCTCACAGCAAGAAGAACCTGGGTTTGAGTTGTGGGGTCGGCAAGGACATTTCTGTGTGGAGTTTGCATGATTGCGTCAGTTACCTTCAACATTCCAAAGACATGCACAGTAAGCTAACTAAGTATTCCAAAATTCCCCCTAGGTGTGGATGATTGTGTGAGTGTGAACAGTTGTGTGTGTGTTGATCTGCGATGGTCTGGCAGGCTGTTTAGGGTGTACCTCGCCTTTGTCCAGTGTTGACTGAGATAGGCTCCAACCTCCTCGCATCCCTCGTAGGATTACATGGCTCAGCAAATGAGTGAGAGTGAGTGATGAGAGTAAATTGACCCAGTGGTAAATGACCCCATCATGAGGTACACTGACAACACCATGAGGCATAATTTAAGACAAAGAAGTCCAAAAGGGTTATAAAGGTAAATGTAATACTACATAACTCATTTTTTCTCTTCATATTCGAAATATTATATTATAGAGCTTATGCCAAGAAAATAAAGCAGAAAGACAGATTTGGTTCTCCAGATCCATAAGAGTCCCAAAAGAGAGAAATTGACAACCCTGTGGAGATTCATAAAAAAGAAATAGGGAAAGGAAATGAAATCAGTAGGGTTTAGTGGGACAGCAAAGGCAAAAAGAGTCTTCCCAGAGGAGATAGAGAAGCAGTTTGCAGACCACATAAAAAAGTATGACCATTTTCATGGACTTACTCCAAAGAACTGCAGTGAACTGCCATTAAAATTAGCAGAGAGAAACAAGATCCCTGTTCCTAAAAACTGGACAAAAAATGTTTTTGCAGGTGATATGTGAAAATGAAGAAAGCCTAAGTAAATGAAACTAATGAAAGAAACCCTATCCTGAAAGAAGGTTGAGATTGGTTCAACAACTTTATACCCCACCACCATCTCTCCTGCTGTATGCCCAAAGCAACATTCTTGGGAAAGGCTGCAGCACAGGTGTGAAACTCAAGGCCTGTGAACCAAATCTGGCCCGCCAACTCATTTTATTTAGCCTTAAGTCTTTGTAAGAGCTTTTAAAGACTATGATTATCATACATTCTTTGCATCGACCATTATCATAAAACGTACAGTGCATCCGGAAAGTATTCTTTTTCCACATTTTGTTATGTAACAGCCTTATTCCAACACACAACACCCTATAATAACAACATGAAAAAAGTTTTTTTAAGTGTTTGCAAATTTATTAAAAAAAATAAATAAAATTAAGAAATCCCATGTACTCACAGCCTTTGCTTGATACTTTGTTGATGCACCTTTGGTAGCACTTACAGCCTCTAGTCTTTTTGAATATGATGCCACAAGATTGGCACACCTATCTTTGGGCAGTTTCGCCCATTTCCCTTTGCAGCACCTCTCAAGCTTCATCAGGTTGGATGGGAAGCATCAGTGCACAGCCATTTTCAGATCTCAACAGGGATGTTCAATCGGATTCAAGTCTGGGCTCTGGCTGGGCCATTCGAGGACAATCACAGATTGGTCCTGAAGCCACTTTGATATCTTGGCTGTGTGCTTAGGGTCGTTGTCCTGCTGAAAGATGAACCGTCACCCCAGTCTGAGGTCAAGAGCACTTTTTAACAGGTTTTGATCCAGGATGTCTCTGATCATTGCTGCATTCATCTTTCCCTCTATCCTGACTAGTCTCCCAGTTCCTGCCTCTAATACATCCCCACAGCATGATGCTGCCACCACCATGCTTCACTCTAGGGATGGAATTGGCCTGGAGATGAGTCCTTTAGGTGCCTTTTGGCAAACTCCAGACAGTGTTTACTAAGGGTGGTTTCTGTCTGGCCACTCTATATAAAAGCCTGATTGGTGGATTGCTGCAAAGATGGTTGTCCTTCTAAAAGGTTTTTTTCTGTCAATAGAGGAATGCTGGAGCTCTGACAAAAGTGACCATCGGGTTCTTGGTCACCTCTCTGATTAAGGCCTTCTCCCCCAATCCCTCAGTTTAGATGGCCGGCCAGCTTAGGAAGAGTCCTGATGGTTCCAAATTTGATGGAGACCACTGTGCTCATTGGGACCTTTAAAACAGCAGAAAATTTTCTGTACCCTTCCACAGATATGTGCCTCGAGACAATCCTGTCTTGCAGGTCTACAGACAATTCCTTTGACTTCATGCTTGGTTTGTGTTCTGACCGCACTGTCAACTGTGGGACCTTATATAGACAAGTGTGTGTCTTTCCAAATCATGTCCAGTCAAATGAATTTACCACAGTTGGACTCCAATTAAGCTGTAGAAAGATCTCAAGGATGATCAGTGGAAACAGGATTGAGTGCATCTGAGCTCAATTTTGAGCTCCATGGTAAAGGCTGTGATTACTTATGCACGTGATTTCTTAGTTTTTTCATTTTAACAAATTTGCAAAAATCTAAAGAAAAAAAACTTTTTTTCTCATGTTGTCATTATGGGGTATTGTGTGTAGAACTTTGTGGGGGGGAAATTAAATTATTCTATTTAGAATAAGGCTGTAAGATGAAACGTGGATAAAGTGAAGCGCTGTGAATACCTTCCGGATGCACTGTTAGTCATTTATCAGAAATGCATCAGTTTTGCGTAAAAAGGAATACATGGCATTAATAAGCAAGCTGCTAGCGATTAACAACCTGTCTGCTCATCCTGGGAAAATAATCGAATAGCAGGTTGCAGGCTACTGACTGCGCTCCACAGCAGAAACAGTTTGGAGTTGCATGTTGGTTACTGATGCAAACGCATCAATTGTGCTGTTAAAAAAAAAAGATTTTGCTGTTATGATTTTAAATTTATTTTTGTTTTATTTCTTATTGTGACTATTAGCCCACCACAATGTCCAAATCTCACTAAAGTGGTCTCAATCATTTGCGCTGTTGAAAGAATTGGTCTTGCAAAAGTTATCCATGATTTATTACGCGTATGATGTCATCAGCCCCCCCTACAGCCTTCTATAAATCTAATGGGTGAGTTCTCCACACATGAATATGTTTAACCAAGTGTCGCCGATGTTTGTCCCAGTCACACTGCATTTGTGTCTCCAGGTGAAATCCTGCCGAGTACTTTGCCTGCTTGAGTAAAGTGTCGAACAAGTTACAAACCATTAAATTTTGCTGGTGATCCATACATGGGATCATTTGAAAAAAAAATCCAGAAATCCTGAAAAAATGGCTATTATTTAATTTTTGGGAAAATGTTCATCCGATGCCCACAAGGGGGAGACATTTCATTGTAACTATGCCAAGTTATAATTATTCATTTGTGCCTGGAGGTGGTACCTTGCAGTCTTTGTTCCTTCTAGTTTTATTTAAATTTGAAACCAAAACCAGGAGCTACTATTACATTGATGTGTTTGAGAAATTTGAAGGTGATGAATTGACATAGATTTCTCAGCAGAATCCTGGGGAGCACTGCCTTTTTTCTTTCAACTAGAGTGGCACTTTTCCACAAAGTGATGTGTTGAGGAAGCTACTGTGAAGCAACACTTCATATTTTCCTGCAAACTTGAAGATGGAATGTGGAGTAGTTAGTAGTTAAATATGAAAGTCACCCATCTTAAAAACGAAAACTCAAACTGCATTCATTAAAGAATGCTTATGACAAGTTATAGCATTGTTTCTGCCTACATTCTTTGCAGTGGCTGCCTTGGGAAGAAGAGGCCTAAACCTACTGGTGGTGTATCAGGTTCCATCCACCACATATTGTACTTCATTGTGATAATAATCACACACAGGTCTAGATATTCTGTAATAGTTTTGTTGTAGTTGGTTCCAGTTACAGATGTATTTGCCCATTGGATGGGTGGAACGTTATATCACTGAAATACTGAATAGATGATGTACAGATTGTTTCAAAATGTGTGATAAAATATTCTGAAGAGAGCTGCACAGTGGTGCAGTGATTAGCATGTGCACCTCACGGCAAGAAAGTCCTGGGTTCAATTCCCAGGCTCGGGCATTTCTGTGTGGCGTTTGCATGCTCTCTCCATGAGCGTGAAGGCTTCCTCCAGGTACTCAGATTTTCTCCGACAGTCTAAAAACATGCACATAAGGCTAACTGGTTGTTCCAAGTTGACTCTAGATGTGAATGTGAATGGTTGTGTGTTAGTGTTGTCCTGTGATGGTATGGCAAGCAGTTTATGGAGTACCCTGTCTTTGCTCACTGCCGGCTGAAATAGGCCTCAGCCTCACCGCGACCCTAGTAGGATAAATTGGTTCAGTGAATTAATGAATGTATGTGTATTAGACTCCTGGATTTAATACACACTGATGATCATGTGATCTTTACACATTCATTCATTTTTTAAGTTGCTTTAATCCAAATTAGGGTTGCATCGAGGCTGGAGCACATCTCAGCCAACTCTAGGCAAGTGGGGGGTACCCCATGGACAGCTCCCCAGGCCCAATGCAGGGCCAACAAACATACCATTCACGCTCACACCTAGGAGCGATTTGAAACAGCCAATCAGCCTACTGTGCATGCTTTTGAACTGTGGAAGGAAACCAGAGTACCCAGAGTAAACCCTTTGAAGCAGAAGGAGAGCATGCTAACTCTACACAGAAACACCCCAAGCCCGAAAATCGAACCCAGGCCTACTTGCCGTGATTTCTATGATCAATACTTAATATAGTGGGTAAGGGCAAGTGACCTTAACCTGTATAAGATGAACATGTGGTAAGATTTCATAACCTCTGAGAGCTGTTTACATGTAATCTCATTGTTTATACAGTGAATAACATTGAGGTTTTATTTTAATAAATTTAAATTCTAAACATGTAAATCTTACCCTGATGCCTGTACTGAAGATTCTTTCCACACATTTGCATGACTCTGTTTTACAGTAATGAGAAAGCAATGACTCATAATCGCACTGTCTGGTGTCACCCAAATAATGACGGGTTCGTGTCGTGTCTGCTTCCTCCTCCTTTCGTTTCTGTCACAGCCATTAGAGTCGAAAGTGTTAAGTGTTTTATTAGCAGTTATTAAAGCATAGAAATTCAAACAACAAAAATTGCAATCTTTCAGTTAGTACAAAATAATCCTCTCTCTGACACACACACACACGCACACACACACACACACACACACACACACACAAACGTAAGTTCATGATAAGCAGCTAATGTTTAAGAAACCGGTACAGAAACATTGTTATTGTGGATTTAGATTTAATTCAGATGCTGCAACAGATCTCTCTCTCTCTCTCTCTCTCTATCAAACACACACACACACACACACACACACGCACACACAGTATTTGGTGACGGAATGCTGTTAATCCTCCTTTTTCATCTCTCAGTCAGAATCTTCATCATCCAGATACTCCTCAGCATTGCTGTGTGTACGTGTGATCACTGCAAAACACACACACACACACACACACACACACACACACACACACACACACACACATTCTTACTTTGACTATTAAACACAGCCATAAGCTCCTCTGTTGATCTCTCCTAAATGGCATCACCACTGCCATGTCTTAATTTGTGTACTTTGTAATTAGTATACTTCACTGTCATACAGTCAGTACACTATGTACTTACTCAATTACTAGGGTGCAAATTTCCACATGGTAGGGTTTTCCCAAATCGAACATGGCAAGGTTGAAAGCTCCGCCACTTCTTTATGTAGCATTATGTAACATTCTTGCCGTTTTTGACTACACCATCCAGGCAATTCTATTTAAGGCATTTGACAGACGCCCTTATCCACAGCGACTTACACAACTGCTTTGAAGTCACTATCAATATACAGAATAATACATTCTGACACTGGTTCACTAGAATCTGGGATAAGAATAATATCAGTCTAAAGTCTGTTGGCAGGTAATATAGTAACAAACCATGCAGACAGGTTATTAATATAATAATAAGAACTGAAAGTGCTAATCCAAAAGAGGCAAGTTAAAAGACACCCAGTGACTCAGCTTTACGGACATCTAGAGGAACTTCATTCCATCAACTCAGTGCCAGAACAAAGATGAAGCATGTTTTCATTGTACTTTGATAGATGGAGGGCCCAGATGAGCAGAGCTGGAGGATTGGAGAGAGAGCAAGGTGTAGTGTGGTTGTGTTAAGTGCTTTAAGGTAGGAGGGTGCTGGTTCATTTCTGGTTTTGTACACATTTGCAGAGTTTTGAATCTGATGTGAGCAGCTACAGGAAGCCACTGGAGATAGCAGTGAGGTGGAAGAACCTGGTAAGGTTGAGAACGAGTCATGCAGCTGCAGTTTGGATCAGTTGCAGAAGTCAAATGACTCTCAGATGCTGACCTAAAAGGAGTGAGTTACAGTATTCCAGCCTTGTGAGGACAAGGGAAAAATGTCAAAAGACTTCTGATGTTAAAGATTAAAAATTGATATGAGCAAGAAAAAGATCTGCAACATGAGAGCAGATGGACAGGATTTTATTGTCCAAGGTTACTCCAAGACAACACACAATTACCGAAGGAGAGATCGGAGAGTTGTCCAGGGAGATTACAAGACTGCGATGAATTTCAGCTGATGAGTTGTCATCCATAAAATATCCACCAAACATGCAGAGATCCGAGTGAAAATGAGTGTCTGAGCAATGAAAGAAGACAATGGGGGCGATAGGAACACTTTTACATATTGTCTTCAAATGTCTAATGGCACAAAATCCTTTGTGCATCTACTTTTTACTGATTTTCCTCTGCTTTAAACTGCATTCAGACACGCTGAAGAATATACAGGACATTGATGTTGGCCTTATATTTTCTCAATTGGACTTTTTATCTGTAAGGTAACAGCATGTGAGGGTAGATCAGATGTTTTATCTGATGTTCTTTTCTCTTTCACTAGGTCTCCCCAGGGCTGTATCCTCTCACCTCTTTTATTTGTGTATGCAAATGAGTACCAATGCTATCAAGATGGGCATCACATTATCAACTCTGCAGACGACTCAACTTGTTATTGACTTGTTACCAGGTCTCAAGAGATGGTCTGCTGCATGGTGGAAGGGATTGGATTACATGACAAGATGACTTGAAGGATCTCTTCTATTCTAAATCTTTAATGTGTGGTCTAAGAGTTGGGAAGGTTGTTAACGTCTGAAGGATTTGTCTAATCTTCCCATCAAAAAAGTTGGCAAGGTCTTCAGCATGTAGTCTGTAATCAAGTATGGAGCAAGAGGAGCTGACGGGTTAAATAATGATGACAAGATGTTCTCTCTGCTGATCTTCATTCTCTTTAACTGATAAGCAACACATAAGAGAGCCCAGAAGCAAGGCGAGAAGTCTTCCAGGACTGAGTGAGAGAAGAATATTTATAATTGGTTTTAGGCATGATAGGCAGGGTGATGGGAAATGGTACAAAGTGGTGATCACAGATGTGAAGTGGGGTAGCAACAATGTCTGCAACTAGGGAGGAACTGCTGAAGACAAGAGCATTTCCTACACTGTGTGTGGGAGAGCAGTTGTTGAATGTCAGAGAGCATGAATGAGAAAAGAGGAAAGGCAAGATGACTGGAGCCGGTCAAGGGTAAGTTTGAAGTCTGCAAGGAGAGTGAGGGGTGATGTCAGTAGGACAATTACAGGACTGTGGTCCAGACATTCCTGCCGTCTGGACCATTTCATAGTATTCACTAACTTGGCTGCTGTAATCTTGAAAAAAAAAGGTCAAGAGCACCCATATACATTCACAACTGAGACCTTCCTGAGGGGAACCCATCCATGAAAATTAGTGATCCTATGTCATTTCCTTTCTAATTTATTACACTAAAAAGCCTTGGCAAGCTGAATACAGAAAAAGTGACTTTGAAACAAGGTCAAGATATATACACAAGCCCAATGGAGAACTTCCTGAGGGGAACCCATCCAACAAATCGGGCAAAATCCAATGTCATTTCCTTCCAAGGATATCACACTAACAATCCTTGACAAGCTGACTATAGAAAAAGTAACCTCGTGACCTTGAAACAAGCTCAAAGTGACCCATATACAATCCCACCCTATTTAGACTTGAGGGGGACCCTTACACCAAATTTGGTAATCCTACGTCATTCATTTGCAGTTATCCCACTAAGATGTCGAATAGACAAACGTACGAACAGATCCCATTCCTACAGCTCCTGCTTTGCTCACCTTCACTGACGGTGGAAGTTAAAAAGAAAACGTCCTAGGAGTCTAGGAGACGTGCATGAAATTTAATGTACCACCACCTCTCCCAGGTTCTTGTGGACTAAAAGGAGAGTAAGTGAAATGTGGAGAAGTAATCGGCCTTCTTTACAACAGACTGGCAGTCCTGCAGACAGCACTAATAGGGTCCCAAATGTATACGACATGTTGACATACGTCACAGTGTGAACGCACTTATGCACAAAAATAGCAAGTATAATCACCCAAGCAGACAAACTGAGACACAGCGCACTTGTTTGAGCGATCTCCAATCATGTGGTCACTCAGGATTTTTCCCGAGCCCGTTTCTTGTGTGAAGTTCATGATTCATCACTGTCCTTGCAGCCTTTAATAATGAGTTGGACAGTTCTTTACCCAGTTTTAGTAATTTCAACAATCTCCTTAGTTGTTTTATTTGCTTAATGCAAGCCAATCGTTTGACCCTTCTGAAACACACTGACATATTTTCTACGACCACAGGATACGTCTTCCTACATGGTTGTTTCAAAGGTGTGAAGGTACTCACTGCATCACTTAAAGTTAAAAGTATTGTTTCCAGCTGAAACATATAACCCACTGCAATGATTATCTAATCAAAGAGTATTCACCAATTTAAACAAAAACGAATGCAGTGTATGCCAGGTGCAAGAGTTGGTATGTGTGTATGTATTATCGGCTCACCAGTTCCCAGCTTCCGCTTCAGCAGAGATGCACACTGAGCATTGGTGGCCATTTGCAATGCTGTCTTCTTCTCATTATTCAACACATCTGTCCTGGCATCTAAACACACACACACACTAATTATATGGGGCAGTGGACAACCTAGAATGCTGTGCAAAAAAAAACAAACCCAAAATGGGCCAAACCCCAAACTGAAAAAAGAATAAGCTTTTTTTTTTTTAAAAACTAATCACCAGTCAGAAAATGAGCAAGAATGCGAACTAGAAACTAGAAACAAGGCACCGAACCCTCAACTGCTCCCTGGGCACTGCAATGTGGCTGCCCACTGTGTGCATTCGTGTGCGTGCTCACTTTATATGGGCTAAATGCAGAGCCAAATTTCCCTTGGATGTGCAACACTTTCCAAAATATCTTATGCCCCCCCCCCCCCCCCCCCCTAAAAAAAAATTACCCATTACTTGGTAATCATCTACAACTGATGCAGCCCATCACATCCCATATACAGACACACATGTGTACGTAGATGTGTATGTACTGTGTACGTGTGCATACTGTGTGGTTGTGGGTGGGTGTGTAATGGCATACTTTTGTTTAAAAGCATTTCCACAATGTCTGAATATCCTTTCCAAGCAGCAGCATGCAGAGCAGTGTCTCCCAGTTTATTCTGCACACACAAACACACACACACACACACAGTCTATTTAAATTTAAAGCGAAAAGGTCATTAAAATTGGTAATTAGGCAATTATTATTATTATTATTATTAATAATAATATTATTAATAATATTATTATTATTATTACTACTGCTCACCTGCTGATTAAGCTCACAATTTGGATTGGAAAGTAGCAGTTCCACCACATCTACATACACACAAACACACACATTATACATTGCAGAGCTTGTATGTATGTGTATGAATTAACAGTCTCCCCCAAATTTAACGCCAAAGTCAGTGTCTTTCAGGGTCTTTCTGTGCGGAGAATGCATATTCTCCTTGTACCAGTATGGTTTACCTCTGGGCACTCCGGTTTCCTCTCACAGTCCAAAGACATGATCATTAGGTTAACCAGCTACTCTAAATGGCCCCAGGTGTGAAGTACGAGTGTAAAAAGGTTGTTTGTGTCTACGCTAGTCCTGTGATAAACTGGCGACCTGTTCAGTTGAAGTCAGCTGGGTCTTGCTCCAGCTTCCCGGTGACCCTGATGGATAAGCGGTATAGATGATGAATGCATGGATGTATGGGTGAATGGATGGATGTGTTAAATGGCTTTGTGTGTGTGTGTGTGTGTGTGTGTGTGTGTGTATGACCAGTACTGAATGTGAGATGAATGATGTTACATTATTATATATTCTTATCCGAAGAAGGAGAAGCGATCCTCCTTATTTGGATCTGTGTGGTCCAGACAGCAGTCCTGTGCTTGTATGTAAATTAACCATATGTTTTGGAGTGTACCTCTATGTCCCCCATGGCAGCTCCAGTACAGCGCTGTGTTTCCTGCTTTATCCAGTCCGTTAATGCCCACTTTGTTGTCCAAACACTCCCTGAGCCAGCTCAGATTCCCTACACACACACACACACACACACACACAGTTCATCCAGGGTGTGCTGCATAACTGTGTGAGGGGGATGTGATGCATTGTGATGTCACACCTCTCTTGGCCGCCTCATGCATCGGGTTGTCGATGGACTCCGCTTGTTCAGCCACTGTAGGACGCACACAGACACACACACCAAACTCCTATAGAAACACTACTCACAACTGAGCTATCCAGTGTCTGTGTGTAGTGTAATAAATAATGTATCTATACATCTAACTACCATTCTCTCTGTCTCCCTATCTCATGGTTTCAACTTACTCAGACCTGACATGTTGGAGTAGTGTGTTTGTGTCGTACCGTAATTACTGGGAATGAGGCCGGTTCTTCCTCGACATGTTCCCTTCCACCAGTTACTGTCACTCTAAACACATCAGAGAAAGCAAACGTTACAAATGGCATGGAGATTACTCTGTGTTTGTGGGTGTGTGGGTGTGTCTCACAGTGTCTGAGATGTATAAGATGTCTCCCTCCTCAAAGTAAAGCTCATCAGGCTGCAACACACAAACACACAAGGTCAAAGGGCACAAAAAGACAGATTAAAAGGTTCATGTCACATTTCATTTAACTTACCGTTCGGGGGTCGAAGGTAAACAATGCCCTGAACACCTTCACCTGACCTATAGACACACACACATTGTGGAATGTATTAGATGACAGCTTCTGTATAAAATCTCACTGTGAGCATGTCCAAACCTGGTACCTCTCCTACACATGCCTACACCCACACACACAGCGCCATCTGGGGGCTGATGCTCTTTACTCACTCACTCATTCATTTGCTGAACAACTTAATCCTACTACTAGGGTCTCAAGTAAGCTTGTGCCTATCTCAGCATATGATGGTTAAGGCAGGGTACACCATGAACAGCTTACCCAATCATCACAGGGCCCACACACACAACACCATTAACATTAACACCTAGGGGCAATGTGGAACAGCTAAATTGCCTAATATGCATTTGAGTCTTTGGACTGTGGGAGGAAACTGGAGTACTTGGAAGAAGCCGCAAGCATGGGGAGAACATACAAACTACACAAAGAAATGCCCTCGCTGAGCCCAGGACTCAAACCCAGGACCTTCTTGCTGAGAGGCAGATATACTACATCACTGTGCCACTCACTTTATACTTCATGTTCATAAATATATTACATACCTACAT